>JAJPUD010000239.1:542094-553261 GCA_023553655.1 Myrmecobius fasciatus
AGGGAAGGACACAGGAGGGGAGAGACATACAGACAGACACAGAGAGACAGAGAGAAACATACACAGAGAGAAAGGGAGAGAGAGGGGGGGAGAAGGAAAGGAAGAGGAAGAGGAAGAAGAGGGAAAGGGAGAGAAAGAGAGAGAGAGAGACGAAGAGACAAAGATAGAGAGATAGACAGAGGAAAAGGAGAGAGAGAGAGAGAAAGAGACAGCCAGACACACACAGAGATAGAGAGAGAGGGACAGAAAGAAAGGGAGGGACACAGGAGGGGAGAGACAGAGACGGAGAGAAAGACACACAGAGAGAAAGGGAGAGAGAGAGAGAGGGAGAGGGAAAGGAAGACGGAGAAGAAGAGAGAGAGGAAGAGGGAAAGGGAGAGGGAGAGAGAGGGAGGTCAGAAAGACTTCTCCACAAACAGCTCCAGGTTAATTGGCTTCGATACCAAATGAAATAAAGTTTGGTGGGATTTGCAGGTGCTCTTGGGCTGCACACTTGTATCACGTTCCCTAATTGGCTTGTTGAGACACTAAGGCTTCTGGGGAGCAGCACTGGGGAAGGTGAGGGTGTGTTTGTGTTTGTGAGCTAGAGTAAAAAGTGGGAATTTATTATGATTGCCTGCCGTCCTCTCCATAATAGACTTCTGAGCAATCAGGGGGAGCTCCTGCAGGACTTTGGGGTGGGACAGGTAGGCATTATTGCTTCCATCTGTGTGAGAATGAGGAACATAGGGAGATAAAGTGGGTATTAATCAGAGCACTAAGGAGCTTGGGGGATGGCAGCATGTGAATCAATCCAAGTGAACTTCTGGGAAATCAACCCCCTGCTTTCTGCAAGCTGACAGGTTTGATTCCAATGGGGGATAGATGGGGAGAAATGAGTAGCCTTCTCTCCTCCCCTTTCCTAGTGTGGCTCTTTCCGAAATTTGTAAGCCAGGAGGAAATTGCTTGGACCAGAATTTTATTCCAGTCTCTGAATACTGATGTCTAGCATCTATGAGTGGGAATATTACCTGATTTCACAAAGTCTCCTGGATACCAATCCAGGCAGTAGCAAGATTTCTCTGTGAGTCCTGAGCCAGAATGGCAAAGGCATAAATAAGTTGCATTCGACTCCCAAGCCTTCTCTTCTCCAGTCTGAGAATCTCCATTTCCTACAATTTCTCATTGTTTGCCATCATCTGAATACATTTCACCATTCTGTCACTTTGCTCTCAAGACTCAAACCTTATCAATATCTTTACTAAAATCACCATTGATTAGTTTCCAGTCAGGCTCTTCTATGGATTTGCTGTGTAACATGGGACAATTTGCAGAGTTGCTTCCTTTTCTATTTTGTCAGCTATAAAATGGATCTCCTAATTCTATTGTCATTAAAGGGCTAATTAAAGAGAAAGGGGGGCAGCTAGGTGGTGCAGTGGATAGAGCACCAGCCCTGAAGTCAGGAGGACCTGAGTTCAAATGTGATCTCAGACACTTAATACTCCCTAGCTGTGTGACCCTGGGCAAGTCACTTAACCCCAATTGCCTAAGGGAAAAAAAAGAGAGAGAGAGAGGGAATTTTTTTTAAGAGTAATTGGTGCATATTTTAAGTTCATTGTAGAATGAAAGACCCTTCAGGGAAGGGATTATTTTGTTTTAACTTTGTATTCTCAGTGCCCAATGCATTCATAGATTGAGAACCGGCGGAGATCAACCAGTCCAACACCCAAATTTTATAGATGAGGAAACTCAAACCTTGGGAGATTTCATGTAATAGTCATTTAATATCTCTGGATTGAATTAAACTGAACTGAATAATAAAAGAAATGCTTTTCTTTGTGATTAAATTTTACTATAGGTTTCCATTGAAGAACATGATTCTCAGTTAAGAACTCCAAACCCAGGGAATATACATCTTCATTTGAAAGTTAAGCAGTCCTAATAAAGGTGAAAATAGTGTTAATTGGGATAGTAATGAATTTATAATTCCTAAACCACACTTTTTATCTCAAGATCACTAAGCATTTGGACAGGTAGATAAAATCTACTTTTAAGCCACTTAAAAAAAAGTGGGTTAAGTTTTTTTTGACATTCATGTTATTTATCCAATATCCCACCAAGGCTGCTGTGGGAATGATTAAGCTCCAGTAAGCTTCTATTTTGTAGGTGTGATAATTCCCCAAACCCACATAATTTACCTGATAGACCATTTCATATCTTTGTGAAAATCCGTCTTGGCTTCTACAATATTGACTCAATGGACTGCTGCGGCTTTTATGAGTCTCTATGCACTATTGAGTTAATCTTCCTCCTGTGTAAAACAACCTTTAAAATCCATCCTGGCCAGGGGAAGGAAAAAATGGAAAAGAGCTAGAGATTAAGTGCCAAGCACTCATTTTCTAGATATGTAAGCAGTCAAGCCATTAAAAATATTAGAGACCATTCCTTCACATACCAAATTTTTGGGGTTTTGGTGTGGGGAAGTCAAGGCAAGAGAAAAAAATAGTTTTTTCATACTGCTTTCATAAGCCAGTAGTTTCAAGCTCCTCTTTCAAGGGGCTGCCATTCTTTAACACATATGGAGATACTGCCTAGCTCTGTGACCCTAGGTATGTCACTTAACCCCAATTGCTTCAGTAAAAAAAACCCCAAAAAACAAAACAAAACAAAACAAAACAAAAAACATATATGGAGGGCCAGTGCCACACTGGGACGTGTGTTAGTCTGGAATTAGTTATATTTTATGCCCAATAGGCTCCTAATCTGAATTAGACTAGTTATACATTTGGGGAAAGGATAGTAAGCATACTTGGAGAGAAAGATGGACAGCAGCAAGAAGTAGAATTCTGTAAATGTCCAGCAGTGCTAATATAAAACCAGTTGGACCAAAATAAAGCATGAATGTTAAAAATGATTTTCCTCATTTTGATGTTTGATTTTTCTTTCTTTTGTCTGTAAATTTGTTGATTTCAGCTGTAAATTTGTCAAATTTGTCAATTTCAGCTTGGAGTTCATTCCATTTCTGTCCATTGTTGTATGTCGGTTCAGGTCCCATTTATATCACAAATCCATTTTCATGTGAGTGTTTAATATAACAAATCACATATCACTGGCAAATGAATAATTAATATTAATAACAATAAGAAAAATAAAAAATTCTTTTATCCTCTGAAGAATAGTGGAAATAGTGTTAGTTATGAAGTCAGAATATTCTGTTTTGAATCCCTGCTCTAAATACGAATAAGAGCACCAAGTCTCAAGTCAAGAAGAACCAAGTTTGAATCCCGTTTCAGAATTTAGATTCAGAAGATTCTACTTCTTAGTGGTGTGATTCAGGGCTAGTTATTTAATTCTTCACCTTAGGTTCTTCAACTCTAAAATGAGAATAATAATAGCACTTATCTTTCATTTGGGGTTGTTGTGATGACCAAATGAGATATTTGTTTTTTGCTTTTTGCTGAGGCAATTGAGGTTAAGTGACTTGCCCAGGGTCACACAGCTAGGGAATGTTAAGTGTCTGAGACCATATTTGAACTCAGGTCCTCCTGACTTCAGGGCTGGTGCTCCATCCACTGTGCCACCTAATTGCCCCATGAGAAGTTATTTGTAAAAGCACTTAGTACTATTCTTTGCACTTAGTAAATGCTATATAAATACTTATTCCCTACCTTTCTTCCTTGTGTGACTTTAAGAGAGCCACTTAACCTCACTTGGAGTCTAACTTTTATCACCTATAAAATGGGAATGATAATTTTTTAACTACAAAATTCCCTGGATGGTTGTGAACAAAATACTTTACAAACTTTAAAGTGCTATATGTACAGAAAGAGATATCCTTATTGTAATTATTTTCTCTATGTTACAAAGGTAGTAGGTTAGTGATGTATACTAATGTTCTATTTGGCCTTCTTTTCTCTCTTTGCTCTCTTTTATGGTGAATCTCGATCTTCCTCATGGCTTCAATAACTCATTCCACGCAGGTAACATTTCTGACTCTGCATCTCTTACCTAAGATTGCTGAACTCTAGTCCTAGAATTCCAAAATCTGCCTGAAAGTTCTTCTATTACTTCAAATTTAGTGCATATAGAAACAAGTTATTTATCTTTTCCCTTTCTCCTCATCCCCTGACTCAAATCTTCCCTTTCTTTGTAGCTCCTCCATTTCTTTATTTCATGACCATCATCCAGGTCATCTGATTGGAAAATTTGGAGTTAACACTGGGTGTGGGTAGTGAGATAGAGGGGAAAGTTGCCAAGTCCTATGGAAAATACTCCCTCTCTATCTCATCTTGCTCCCCTCTTTTCCACTCTTATTTTAGTCCAAGTTTGACTGTGTCCCTATCCTTCTCCTCCTAACCTCCAATAAACTCCAGTGGCTCCTTAGTACCTCCAGGATCAAATATAAAGCTTTTTGGCATTTAAAACTCTTCTTAATCTGAATGCTTTCTACTTTTTTTTTTTTAGTAATTTTACATTCTACTCTCCTCTCAGTGTTCTTCTTCCTCATCTCTGCCTCTGCATTTCCCCAACTTTCTTCAAAACTCAGCTCAAATCCGTTGGCAGGTGACCTTTTTTGGTCTATTCAGATGGAGGTATTTCCCAGTTTGAGATTACCATTTCATTATTCTGTACAGTGCTTGGATATATCTTATTTTTTCTATATATCTCTCCCATTAGAACATGAGCTTGAAAAATGAACTGCTTTTGCCTTTCTTTGTGTGTCTGAAGCTTAGCATAATGCCTGCTAAAGACACACTTGTTGACTCTCTGATTGCAACTACCCTAGTTTATTCAGCCCCACATTACCTCTTGTCACTCAAGTGACTACTTTCTAAGTGGTCTCCCTCCCAATGTCTCTTCTCTAAACCATTCTATTTCCAGAATTATCTTCCAAATGCATTTTTCTCATAAAAAAGACTCATAGAATTTTAGAGTTGGTAGGAACCTCACAGGCCGTCTCATCCAATCAATACTATTTCTTCTATAGCCATGCTGACAAATAGTCCTACAGCCTCTACTTGAAAATATCCTGGAGACAACTAGGGGAGAGGAGAGATTCCACCTGGATCTAAATTCATCTATCTATATTAATAGCTAATTTTCATTTTCCCATCTTGACCATAAGGATAGATGAAAGACTGCATCAACATTTTTTTTTCTGAAATCTAGCGCCATAATATTTTTTCATTCTATCAGTCTAATTACCAAAAAAGAAACAAGACTGTTTTGAATAACTCATTTTGAATGATTGAATCAATCAACAAACCCACATTTACAAAGTACCTTTCATGTGCTGGGAAGATGGCACTAATGAAATATCTCTTGCCCTGACAGAACTGAAAATCTTCAGGGAACACCTGTATAAATACAGGCACATATAAAATAGATGCAAAATAATTTTGGAGATAAGATCTTACCAGCTGGAGGGATAGGAACCAGGAAATGAAGCCAATAGATGGCCATTTTTTTTTTTTTTGTAAAAGAAGCCATCCCTTTAAAACTATGTTCTACCATTTTGCAAGGAATTGAAGTCAAGATTATTAGTCTATATTTTACAGAATACGCTCTCTTGATATAATCATATCAGTTTTATAATTATATCAGTTCTTTTCGTATCTTGGGATGTGGTTCACCAAAGTATAGAGAGATTTTAATTTACAATTAAAAATTCTTTAATGGCTCCCCTTTGGTTCATGAAAAAAAATACCAATTTCTTATCCCAGCATTCAAAGTTCTCCACAATTCAGTACCAACATAGTACATAATATATGTACTATATATGTGTATATATATAAATGTACTATATGTATGCACACCCACATAGAACATATATGTGTATATATGTACTATATATATATGCAGCATAATACATGCTATTTTCTTTGTGTATTACATGTTTTGGCCCCATTGAACCAAAAACTGATCCATGATCCTGTCCTGCCCCCTTCTATAACTGAAGAGTCCTCTCTTCTCCAGTCTCAGTTGATATCTCTCTTTGTCTTCCACACAATTGTCAAACACCAGCTGTAAGTGGTTCTTCTCTCTTCGAATTTCTTATGGCACTTTGTCTAGAATTTCTCTTAAACCTTAAAAAAACAATCTATCGCCACATATATGTATATATGTGTACATATATACATATACATATATATGAATATATATATATATATATATACACACACACACTATGTTCTTATTTCTCCCATTAGATTGTAAGCACCTTGAAACCAGAGTCTGTGTCTGACTTCCATACTGAATATGGTGCATTTTATGCATTTATTTGCTGCCTTGAATGCTGTAAAAATCACCCCATTAATGTGAATTTATCTTTAATTTAAATATTATATGTTGCCATTGAAGGTTTTTCTTTTCTTTTGGGTGTATTATAGAAATAGACAATAGCCTGTCATTGTATACATTTAATTAAAGCTCAATTATGTATCTGCTTCTTGAATCATCCCGGATAAAAGAGACTGACTTTCATGGACATCAAGAAGACATTTGGGGAATCTTTCCAATAACTGATGTCCTCTGTCACTTGACAAATATGTCTTAGACTCACAAGATTTAAGTGCTTTCCACGTTTACACAACTAAAAGTTTCAAGAGTAGGACATATCATAGAATTAGGACTGGAATAGTCTTTTGAGGCCATTTAGTCCAAACCCCTTAATTTTACAAATGGGTAAACTGAGGTTAAGAGAATCAAAGCTTATACAGTAGTGTCTGAGTTGGGATTTGACTTATAAGATTCAGCATCTTATCCATTATACTCCAAGGTCTTTCAACTTTAATACTAGTCCAAGCAAAATATTTTAGGAAGGTCATAAGATCATAGATTGGACCCTAGAGATTATCTTAAATCTTAAAAAATAAAAAGTGCATTTCAAACTATACATAACTGTTTTGGGGATTATTTAATGTTGTGGTTTATGTATATCCCTGTTGCCCTCTGTTAGTACTGAAAATCATATGAAGGGAATAGAATGATCAAAGAAAATACACTTTAAAACTAAAAATTTTTTATGTGTTTTAACATATTCTTTCCTTGATAACATAAAAGGAAACCGTCATATAAAAAATACCTACCTTCCAATTTTTTCTACCTCTAACCAAGTGTGCATGGTAATGAACATGTTGATATATATAACTGTAGTTCCTAGGGACACCTGAATATTAAATTATTGCCCTCATTTATTCCCAGTGCATTTCTCTAATTCATTGTATCAATTCTTTTAATTATATTTGGAAAATGACTCAAAGTGAAGAGCTGTTGAGTAGTTTTTTCAAATACGGAAATCAGATATTGCTTGGTGAATACCATTAAATCTTTTGAAAGGAGAGGGGCCAAGGTATGTCTCAAGAGTGGAGACTAGCCATGATTTCATAAGGGGATGATCAGGATGAAAGAATTTGTTGATCAACCACTCCTCCGCTTTGTGATCCCAGGTGATGACACTTTGTCATACTCAAGGTCAGCTCAAGGTTAGATCTTATTCAAAGCCAGTTGCTGTGTGTGAGATGTGATTGAAAGTATATTGAAAGGCTATCCCTGGGGCAACAGCTCCATGCCCTGAAATTTGCACTATTAGAATTAGTCTTTGAGACAGCATGGTGAAAGTCCCTTAAGATTTCCTCTTCGTATGCTAGTCCAGATGGGTTTATGTGCTCATTTAGTTGGCCCTTGGGACCCCAGAGAAATGGAGTCAATGGTAGATCTGAATTCAGAGGACCTGGATCACTAATGATAACTCTGAGTCTCATTTTCCTTGTTAGTAAAATTTAAAAAAATGGTTGGAACAGATGTCTTCTGAAGTTACTTCCAGCTCTGAATCTATCATTTTTGGACCCTATAACTTGGCAAGTAGATTTATGTTGTGAGAGAGCTTGGGTTAGAGTGAGGAATTGGAGTGAACAAGCTTGGTGACAAGGGAGAAAACTGGAAAAGAATTGAGGGTAGCTTCTCTGAGTTATGATGAGAAGATCATCTAAACTGACCAGTACTGGAATAAGAATCCCTCTTATAACATCTGGCAGTGGTTTTATTTTGCTTCTCTTACAGAAGCTTCTTTAAGTCTTTTATTTCTAAGGAGAGGCAATGAATTAGTGCTTTTATTAACATTTCTATTAGTCCCTTCCCTCCTAGAGACTGGCATTTAATTAGTTTTGCTGCTTCTCAAAGAGCAATGAAAGGTAAAAACCCTATCTAAAACACTTCACATGAATAAAAGTTGAATTAAACACACACACCCCATAGCTAATGGATAGTGGTTTCCAAACAGAGCCAGTTTTGTCACTAACATTGTTGAGTCTTTGAGTATTATAGGAATGGGATGCAGGAGGAAGTAGCTGATATAATACTGGCTTCATTTTGTGGATGAAAAAAACCAAGAGTCTAATAAGTCCAGTGGTCAAGAACCCAGGGGCATATCTTTTTTATTTTTTATTAAAGCTTTTTATTTACAATACATATGCATGGGTAATTTTTCAACATTGACCCTTGCGAAACTTTCTGTTCCAGATTTTTCCCTCCTACCCCCCACTCTCTCCCTCACATGGCAGGTAGTCCAATACATGTTAAATAGGTTAAAATATATGTTAAATCCAATATATCATATATATAGTTACCCAGTTATCTTGCTGCACAAGAAAAAGTGAATCAAGAAGAAAAAAAAAACTGAGAAAGAAAACAAAATTCAAGCAAACAATAACAGAGAAAGTGAGAATGCTATATTGTGGTCCACCCTCAGATCCCACAGGCCTCTCTCTGAGTGTCTATGGCTTTCTTCATCACTGAACAATTGGAACTGGTTTGAAACATTTCATTGTTGAAGAGAGCCATGTCCATCAGAATCGATCATCATATAGTCTTGTTGTTGCTGTGTACAATGATCTCCTGGTTCTGCTCATTTCACTCAGCATCAGTTCATGCAAGTCTCTCCAGGCCTCTCTGAAATCATCCTGCTGGTTGTTTCTTACAGAACAATAATATTCCATAACATTCATATACCATAATTTATTCAGCCACTCTCCAATTGATGGGCATCCTTTCAGTTTCCAGTTTCTTGCCACTGCAAAAAGGGCTGCCACAAACATTCTTGCACATGTGGGTCCCTTTACCTCTTTTATGATTTCTTTGGGATATAAGCCCAATAGAAACACTGCTGGGTCAAAGGGAATGCACAGTTTGATAACTTTTTGAGCGTAGTTCCAAATTGCTCTCCAGAATGGCTGGATCCATTCACAATTCCACCAACAATGTATCAGTGTCCCAGCCTTCCCACATCCCCTCCAACATTCGTCATTATCTTTTCCTGTCATCTTAGCCAATATGACAGGTGTGTAGTGATACCTCAGAGTTGTCTTAATTTGCATTTCTCTGATCAATAGTGATTTGGAGCACCTTTTCATATGACTAGAAATAGTTTCAATTTCTTCATCTGAAAATTGTCTGGTCATATCCTTTGACCATTTATCAATTGGAGAATGGCTTGAATTCTTATAAACTTGACTTAATTATCTATATATTTTAGAAAGGAGGCCTTTATCAGAACCTTTGAATGTAAAAATATTTTCCCAGTTTATTGCTTCCCTTCTAATCTTGTCTGCATTAGTTTTGTTTCTACACAAACTTTTAAACTTAATATAATTAAATTATCTATTTTGTGGTCAATAATGATCTCTAGTTTTTCTTTGGTCACAAATTCCTTCCTCCTCCACAAGTCTGAGAGGTAAACTATCCCTTGTTCTTCTAATTTGTTTATAATATCATTTTTTATGTCTAGATGGTAAACCTATTTCGACTTTATCTTGGTATACAGTATTAGGTGTGGGTCAATGCCTAGTTTCTGCCATCCTAGTTGTCAATTTTCCCAGCAGTTTTTGTCAAATAGTAAAGGGGCATGTCTTTAAAATAGAAACTGGGAATATTTTCATCTGTGGCAAAAAAATTTGAGCGATAATGATGGAAGAGGCAGCTGGCAGCATGGACAACAGTTCAAATTCATGGGAAATGAGAGACAATTTCAAGACGCATTTTGCTTGAACTTGGATTAAAGCTGGAAGACCTTGTGGTATAGTGGATAAAATGCTGATCTTGGAATCAGAGAGAAATGGGTTCAAAGATTGGAGGGTTCAAAGATTGTGAAAAGGAGGATTATGGTGATAGGATTCTTGGGATAGCAGAGGTCCAAAGGTGGACAGAGGACTAAGAGAAGGTGTAGGGAATGGTGGGCAGTGCCCTTGTCCAAGGAGGAAGTGTACTCTCTTTGTCCATTCCTCAATTTATTTGTGCCCCCATGCAAAGATCTCTGTACTATTGGTGGCTCTTCATATTGTCTACTTGTATTTCTCCCTGAGTGCCCACTACATATTCAAAGGGCTGAGCTCAGTGCCTGGCACAAAGTACATGCTTAATATGCTTGTTGATTTATGCATTCAGTATGTCCTCACTAGAATGCCTGGAGTCAGGAAGACGTGAGTTCCAATATGTCCTCAAACACTTATTAGCTGTGATTTTGGGCAAGTTACTTAAAAACCTTGTTTACCTCAGTTTCCTCACCTGCAAAATGGAAATAATAATAATACTAATCTCCCAAAGTTGTTTGAGGATCAAATGAGGTATAATTATATATAAAGTACTTAGTGAAGTTCCTGCAAACAATAAATGCTAAATAAATGTTAGCTGTTATTATTATGAGTTATTCACATGAGTTTAGCAAGGTAGAGTGGAAAGAGCACTAGGTTTGGGAGTCTGAAGACAAAGGTTTGAATTGAGAACCTTCCATTTGTTAGCTTAAAGCAAGAAGTTTTAGCTTCTTTTTCTATGAAGTGGGGATAATAGTAATTGTGATACTTAATTCACAAGCTTATTATGAAGATCAAATAAATTAATTCATGTAAAGCACTTTGTAAACCTAAAAGCATCATATAAATACCATCTGTCATTGTCATCTACCTCACTGGATTGTTGTGAAGAAAATGCTTCATAAACCTTAAAGTGTTATA
Organism: Myrmecobius fasciatus; assembly: GCA_023553655.1. Lineage (NCBI taxonomy): Eukaryota > Metazoa > Chordata > Mammalia > Dasyuromorphia > Myrmecobiidae > Myrmecobius > Myrmecobius fasciatus. The sequence continues at coordinate 553,080 of JAJPUD010000239.1, forward strand.
TAAATGGGAGCAATTATTATCATTCACTCAGGAAGTTTGCAATAGCAGAGGAGGGAATAGAACTTGGCTTCCCTGAATCATTTAAATTGCTAAACTCTACAAATTTTCAGACAACCTAGCTCAGTAAAGCTTCTCCTGGTCTGACATTTCATCTCCAACCTCTGTCTTAACATGTTTTCCCC
>JAJPUD010000239.1:562810-573040 GCA_023553655.1 Myrmecobius fasciatus
AAGAAGAAGAAGAAGAAGAAGAAGAAGAAGAAGAAGAAGAAGAAGAACGTGGAAGCAGAAGCAGAAGCAGAAGCAGAAGGAAGAAGGAAGAAGGAAAAAGAAGAAAGAAGGAAGAAAAAAAGAAGAAAGAAGCAGAAAGAAACATAAGAAAGAAGAAAAAAGAAGAAAAAAGAGGAGGAGGAGGAGATGAAGATAAAACAAAGTCTGGGAAGAGATAGGATGGGATGGCAGCTCAGTGAATAGAAAACTGGATATGAAGTCAGGAAGATTGGATGACAAATCTTGTCTTAGACTTTGGGCAAGTCAGTTAAACTCAGTGCCTTAGTTTCTTTATCTATAAAATGAGGGGATTGGAGTCAGTCAATGGAAGCTCTAAATCTATAATCTGATGTGCTTAAGGTCTCAAATAAAGTTAACTTTATCAAGAAGGAGGGATACTTCATTCTCTGAATCGGAAGGAAAGAAAGAGATTGGGAGAATGAAAACAGATATTGTGAAATGCCAAATAATAGACTTAAGGTTTCTCACACTGGTTAGACTTAATCTTCTCAATAAACCAGGAGGTAAGAATCTATCTGGAGAGTGGGAGATTTGAGAAAAGAGGAAAAAACTTGTAAACAATCACTGTGAGTATTATCAACAGATTTGAAAGATTTTATAGTTCCAGGTTTTGACTTTGAGTGATAGTAAGCTCTACAGTGTGATTAGTCTTGTGGGTTTCACTATTAGAATGGAGAAGGACATTTATAAATGTGGAAGATATTGAAAAAGCAAGAAGTTAGGAACTTAAACTTTCTAGTGTTAGTGGGAAATTTCCCTTTAGGGCCTTAACTATCAATAGATACAAAATGAATAAGTGCTTCATATCAAAATCAACATGTGATAAAGTGACAGAAATAGCATAAAATAACTGAACTGACAAAATTTATTTTTCCCTTAATATGACATATTACCTAGGGAAATAATAAAGATGCAGTTTAACAAGGGAATAACAAAGCGTTTTCCAGAAAATTAAAGCTTCCAAAATACTTGAGGCTGGAAAATTTTATTCAATTCATTAAAAAACAATTTGTGAATATTTAGTATATATGCTAGAAGGTAGAGCTTGTTATGATTGCTATGATGTGCATTAATGGGTCAAAAATACCAAGAAAAATATAGAGTAAATTTATTAGAGATGGCTGTGTAGTTAAGCGATAATCAAACAGAAGAAATTTTAGATAGAAAAATGGAAAGGAAATAAATGCAAAACAATACTTTATAACTCTTCTGAACTTGGGAGTTCAATGCATAAATCCTCAAGATAATAAAGTGAATCCACAATTTTATGTGTTCACTGTGACTAGACACTCTTATGGAATATGATAGAAGCCTAGTTTAATAGAATCCAAACTCAAAATCATTTTTGAGAAAATTAGAGTTCTCCAAATATTTGGACTTGGGAAATTATATCTACTTCTATAAAAGTTCAGAGGGTTGAGCTTTTCCAGAAGGCAGAGTTGTCTATGAAGAGCACTGGATCTGGAGTCAAGAAAACCTTGCTTCAAATCCAGTCTCAGATACTGATAATTACTTAAAGGTATTATCAGATACTAACTATGTGACCCTGAATAAGTTTCTTAATTTTCATCTCCCTCAGTTTCTTCATCTGTAAAATGGGGATAATCATAGTACATAGTACAGATATACCTCATTTTATTGTGATTTGCTTTATTGCACTTCAAAAATACTGAGTTTTTTTTTTTTTTTTTACAAATTGAAGATTTGTGGCAATCCTATATCCAGGAAGTCTTTTGGAGCCATTTTTTCCCCCAATGACATACTCACATTGTGTCTCTCTGTCACATTTTGGTAATTCTCACAATATTTCACACTTTTTCATTGTTCTTATACCTGTTAGATTGATCTTCAGTGTTTTAATTAATTATAATTTGCATATAATTATTTGGGAGTACCACAAATCTCAGTCATATAAGATTAATGGGTAAGGGTAATTGTTGTGGTGCTTTGATTGCTTCAGCAACCAGTTATCCCCTTCTTTCCTCATCTTCCTCTTTTTCAGTCTCCCTATTTCTTGAAATAAAATATTGAAATATGTGAACTTAGTTGATAAAATAGCATCAGAGCTCGAGAGGATGGATTCCAATTTTGAAAGTTCTTCTGTGGATATGCTATCAAAAAGCATCTGATATTACAGAGAAATCATCCATAAAAGGAAGAGTTAATCAATGTGGTGAATCTCATTGTTGTGCTACTTTAAAAAATTGCCAGTCACCCTTTAGGGACCATCATCATGACCAGCCAGCAGTCATCAACATCAAGCCTTTAAGAAGAATCCAACTCATTGAAGACTGAGAAAATGGTCATCATTTTTAGCAATAAAGTATTTTTAAAAAATCAAAGTATGTACATTTTTGGACATAACACAATCACTACAAACCTTCGAAACTATAGTATGTTGTAAATCTAACTTTTATATGTACTGGGAACAAAAAACAATTGTGTAACTCACTTTATTTCAGTAGTCCACAATATCTCTGAGGTATGCTTGTGTTTTTGTTCCAGGTCTATCATGAGGATAAAATGAGATGATATTTGTATAAATGCTCAGAAAATCCTAAAGTGCTATCTATATAAGTGCTTTTATTATTACTATTGAAAAGAGAAATAGATTTGAAAATGACAAATAGATTCATGTAATTGTAGATGATCCTATTTGCCAACTGGAAGGAACTTTGTATGTCATAAGTCCAATTCTCTGCTTTTACAGAAAATTGAGACTCCGACAGAAGGTTAAATGATTTTTTTCAAGGTCACATAAGCAGTAAGTGGCGGAGCTAGAATTGGGTGGCACCCATTTCCTTCTTAGAAGCCCAACACTCTTTCCTCTGCACTCTGTTATTTTCTGACTCTGTGATTGGTTATTTAACCTCTGCATCTGTTTTCACTAAAATGAATGGATTGTCCTACATGATTTCTCAGGACCCTTGCAGCTATAAAATTCTATGAAAGAAACCTGCATGTACCTCCTAAGGAGCTTTTTAAAAAAATAAGCAAGATGATTATCAAATATAGATATTATAGATTAGATAAAATTAGATTAGATTATTAGATGGAATAAATATTAAAGACTATTTAAAGTGAGTCCTCTGTGCTCTTAAGAATTTGCTTTTGAATATGTAAGACCCTGTGGCCCCAGATTTTTCTTTTCTTAGAAAAACTAAATTTTTTTGAATTTTCGAATGATCTTCTTCCTCTTCCTCTTACCTCATCCCAAGTGCCCTCCACAGCCCATTGAAAAAAAAGCAAAAAACCCCCCAGACTTCCCTGTTACTAACACATGTAGTTGGGCAAAAGAAATTCCCAGCATTTGGCCTGAAGTTTAATAATGTTTGGCTCTAGGGTGGCACAATGCACATTTCTTACAGACAGAAAAAAAAGGTAAATGCATTAGATGGAGGATGCTGAATTTCTGTAGAAAACATCACAAAATCTCAGTCAGGAAAAAGCCTGAAGTATATCTTTTCACAATTAAAGCAAACTAGCTGTCAACCCTGATTTGTATTGGGCGCCCTCATTATATGTGTGCTACTTGTAGAAGGCAAAAAAGCCCCAAAGACCAAAAAATGCCCAAAGATTAAAATCTGTGCCTCTGTTTTGCCCACAAGATGGTGCCCCACTCCAGCTATTTCAGAGAACAAAAGCAAATCTCATCAGGCTTCTCTCTATTTCAGATAGCATAGGGCTCAAGACATTTTGCCCATCAAGTACACACCGGTAGCTGTTTGTGATTCTCTTGGAAATAATGAAAAACTGAAATCTCACCAGGTTTTCTCTCTCTGGAACTCATTTCTGGCCTGAGTCTGGGCCAAGGAAGGACAGATCTCATTTTGGGCTAGAGCTAAAAATGGTTCTTATTGTTCTGAAGAATGGCAGGAGAGTGAACATTAGAATAAAGAATCAGATCACTTAGTGCCCAGCTTTCTTATTTAATAGATGAGGAAACTAAAATCTATTAAGTTTAAGGAACTTGAGTAATATCAGACAGGCAGTTAGTGGCAGACTTGGGTCTATAACCTTGATTTTCTATGACTTTCCATCCAATGAGCCCCCTTTTAATGCTTTCCCTTTTGTGGACTCACCAATGGATGAAGTGGAGAGAGCATTGAGCTTAAACCCCTATTACCTGAATTTGAGATTCAGGACTCCTGGTTCCTAAACTGTGTAATCTTGAAAAGCCATTCAGATTCTGGTCCTCAACCTGAGGGTATCAGTTTGATGAGATAATCATCAGATCACAGACCTGAAGCTGGAAGGGACCGGGTAAAATATTCACTCTAAGCTTCTCATTTTATACATGAGGAAACTGAGGCTCAATGACATTAAGTTTCATACCCAAATTTAGCCAAATATTAAGTATTAGAAGCAGCATTTGAATTTGGCTTATCTGGCTCCATTTCCCATTGTACCACACTACTTTTTAAAGTACTATATAACCCCAAAGGCTCATAAAGGGACAAGCTATCATAATTGTTAATTGTGCAAACAAAAATCAGAGAACTTGAAAAAACATTTTACTTAAAAATTTTATTTCACATAGAGAAGTTGCAAAAATCATGTAGAGAAGATAATTTTATAAAAAGATTTAAAATAATTTTATTTTAAAATTAACAATAAAGGTAAGTTTGGGATTGCTTGGGATTGTTTTACAAGTGTGGACCTGGAAGGAATCAGATAGTCCAATGCCTTTCTTTTGCAAATTGAAAAAGTGAGGTTAGAAAAATTAAGTGAATTGCTTAAGACCATTCCGTATTTGTGGGAGTCTCATGGGTTTAAATCCAATCATCTTTTCCATCAATCAGTCTGTCAGTCAACAAACATTCATCTATTCGTGTGAGGTACTGAAACGCAAAGACAAAAATGAAATTGTCCCTGATCTCAAGGATAATGGATGTAGAGCTAGAAAGGTGATTTTTTTAGATAGCTGGTAAATGTCTGAAACACGATTTGAACATGGTTCTTATATCCTCTGCATCACTTAGTTACTCTTAGGTGACTATATTCTATCTGTAGTATTTATGATATTCTGCCCTCTGCAAAATGTATTTGTGTATGTGTCTATGTATAAATGTCTATTTATCTTCCTCTATCTAGATGGTGATCAGTTTGAGGGCAGGACTGGGTCTTGTTCACTTTGGGTGCCCAGCACCTAGCCCTGTGCAGTGGGCAGATCAATTGGAATATTTGTTGACTGTTAGAATTAGCAGCCAACAATTTAGCGTTAAATTATTCTACCCTTCCCAGCCTCTCCAGCCAAGTAGTTAATGATCTGTAAACTAATACTTTAATGTCTAAGGGAGCTGCTATTTAAACTCTGAATGAATAATTTCCTATGAAGATTTTTTTTTGCTATGCAAATTATCACATCTCTCCCCCAACCCAGCAGTTTGATAATGTTGGATGCTGATGAATCTGTGAGGTGGGTACCCCTTGCCCATGATGCCCATGGTAATCCCTGCATGTCTGAACCTGATCCATACTTTTCCAAGTGGGTCTAGAATCCCTGCATAAACCATAGGGACTAATAGAGGGCCGAGATACTCTTGTATTTTGTTTTCTAGGTTGCTATGGCTGAAGAATTCATCACTGAATTTAATGGCAGTGCATTTTTCTTTACTTAGCACTTCGAGAGTTTAGTCTACTGTCTGGACCCAACACAATACTGTTTCTTTTTTTAAAATTATAAGCCTTTATTTATTGTTAAGTTTAAATATAAAGAAAATTTTTATATGTAAATCAAAATGTACCCTCCCCAAATAGAACTGCAAATGGAACTTTGAATTCTACTTCATACCACTTCCTTTAAATATGTAATTCTACTTTCATTTCAAAGTAGTTCTGCTTGTCATGTTACTAGTTGAATAATTGCACAATGCTGTTTCATGATGATAGAAACTGCTTGATCTTGTAGTTTGCTGGCCCCGTTATGGAAAACCTAAGTTCTAATTCAGGGTTTCTGAATAGTGTTTCACTTAGGATTTTCTTGCTCGGGTATCACTCACCCTATTCTGAGGTAATTTTTTTGTTCTTCATACACACACATACACACACACACACACAAACACCCAGATGTGCTAGAGTTAGCTTTAATCATTCCGAAAGAGCCATTAAAATTAATTTATTGTTTTGCTGATTGTCTAGGCTTAAGAAAATATTACTAATGTAGATTCAACTTAAAAATGCAGTGCAAATATTTCTTCCCTCCCTCTACTGTTTTCTAGGTCTGATTGTTAAACAATTTACCAGCACACTCCTGGGTTGCTTTATAAACATTTCCTGAGCTCAGCAAGGCTGTAGTAAAAGACTTGAGGAATGAAATCATCATTAGACTGGAGGCTTGGTGAGTGCAGGTTAATTATAATAATTAATAATAATAATAACTGGCATTTGTATGTCACTTTAGGGTCTGCAAAGTGCTTTTACATCCTTCAGCATCTCTGAACCTCACAGAACCTTGGTATACAAATATGGACTGTGTGAATCTGGGCAAGTCCCTTATTTTCCAAGTGCTCTAGGCAGTTCTGTCAGATTATAAATTGCAGAGGAAGTGCTGATTTGTGTTGCTAGAGGGAGTTTCCACATTTGGAATCTCTTTATGGCAGCAAAATCACAAGGCAATTCTCTATTCCCATGCTGTCCACATGGCAAGGGCAATGGCCTTTGCACTTCAATTCCGCCTATTTTTTATTGAAATTTACAGCTCAGAGCATCCCTGCAAAGTAGAAAATACAATTATTAGAACCATTTTACAGACTAGAAAATGGAGGCCCAGAGAAGTAAGTAACTTGATTCATGTGAAACTGCCAGTTAAATATTGGTCTTAAATCAAGGCTTTTTCCAAGTTTCTTTTCCAAGTATGATTTCACTCTACTCTTCAGCTTCCAATGAGCATAAATTGGTGGTGAAAAGTGAAATTGAAAACCCTTTTGCTCATATATATATATATATATATATATATATATATATATATATATATATATGTCTTTCAGGTCTTCTGTTGACCTTGTAGGTCATTGTACACTTTTGTGACCTCCCAGAAGTGCTTGGTCCTAACCTTCTTGGCCCTTAATGTATGTGTCTCTGAAAACAAATGTGCCTTTGTTGTCACCATCCCATATAGCATGTACCAATCCAAGAAACAGGAGGATTTCATTCAATAATTGTATTTTTGCTGTCAAACTTGAAAGTATTGATTTTGCTCATATATATTTCTGGCTCAACTTCAAAGTAAAAAAATATCATTTAGAAAAGTAAGAAACTAAATTAAGCAAATCTCATTTAATTCAGATTACATATACATATGGATCCAATAGATAAATTCTCTTTGCTTAAATTCCCTTGAAATACTAGGGTAGATATGGCAGTTGGCTTTTTATATTGCTTATATATCTATATGAATCCATGAAGAGGAGATTTAATAGGTCATTAAGGGAATACAATTAGAAAGCTTGGCATTCTGCTAAGTTCTCTGCTTTTCTCTCTCAATTTTTTTTGTGGTTTATTCTACCTCCTTGCCTTCCTTTATTCCCCTGCTCCCTGTAGATTAATCTTTAATTCAATTCAATGTATTTCAACAAACATTTATTAAGCACCTAAAACTACTTGTGTGAAATTACATGTGTTCTTGGACTTCATCTGTAAAATGAGGGGATTAGAGTCTAAAGTTCTTCCCAGTTCTAAACCATGAGCCCATGTGCCAATCACTGTGCTATTCATTGGAGATCTAAATAAGATCTTTTCTTCATCTCTGTCCCCAGAAACTCATCTTCCTGCAAGAGCCCAGCAGCTCTGAATCTCTTACCTTCTCAATACTCCCTGACCCAGCCTTCTCCCTCCATCTTCTTGGAGAAGTGGAGGATGGACATCCCAGATCCTCCCTTTCAAGAAAACACCCAGGACAACCATTTCATCCTTTCCCCCCTAACTACCCTGCCTCCATACAGAGGATACCTCCTCCCTCTCAGCTTCTACTTATGTTTTGTCTTCCCTCATTAGATCATGACCTCTTTGAGATCAGAGATTGTATTTTGCCTTCTTTGTATGCTCAGTGTCTGGAACACAGTAGGAAATTAATAAATGCTTACTAACTAAGTGAAAAAGTTTCTGTCCTCAAGGAATCAGGGAAAGGGAAGACATAAGGGAATAAGCATCTATTAAATACCTACTTTATAGATTTGCTTAATTTAGTTTCTTAATGAGATTCACTTCTTTAGTTTCATTTATTATTATTATTCACTTAGTTTTTCTTAATGAGATTTGCTTAGTGTCTAATTTTTCTAAATGACTTTTTATATTCTGAAGTTGAGCCAGAAATATCTATGAATACTATATGCTAGGCACTGTGCTAAGTGCTTTACAAATATTATTTCACTAGGTACTTACAACAACCCTGTGAATTTTTATTATTATCCCCATTTTCCAGAAGAAGAGACTGAGGGAGATTGAAATTAAGTGACTTGTCCAGGTAACCCCACTAGCAAGTGACTTAAGGCCAGATTTCAATTCAAGTTAAGAACATCTACTGGGAGGAAATGCCAATAAATTAATGCAAAGAATATGCAAAATAGATGGTATTTGGCTTTTTATACTGCTTCTATCTCTAGGAAGCTATAAACACGAGATTTAATATGTCATTAAGGGAATGCAAATATTAACAACTGGGTTGAGAGATCAGAAGGGTTTCATGTAGGTGGCAATGCCTGAATTGAACTTTCAAGGGAGGAATACACGTATTGCCTAGTAAAAGAAGAACACTAAAGTCAGTCACATTAAAAAAAGACCCATTTATTAAACACTTGTTGTATACACAGAAACTGTAGTAAGAATAGGGAAATATAAAAAAAAAGGCACAGATAAAGTCTGTACTGTCTAGGTGCTCACATTGTAATGGAGGAGATGATATACACATTAGTATATATGCACAAGAAACATATAAATATATATATTTATATAACATTTATATATGTGTGTGTGTATACAGAGAAACATATTTATACCCATGTACATATGCTTTATTTTTTTCTAATTCCACCTTCTGCAGAAAGCCTTTCCCAGCCTCCCCTGCTTCCATGAGTTTGAGATTATTTTCCATTTACAATATGACTGTTAAAGGAAGCCAGGGAAGCAGGGAGACAGGAATAAGGAGATCAACCAACACAAATACAGGTAGACAGGAGATGGAATGTCCTGTTCCAGTCCCTTCAGATATTTGGGATCCAGATAGCAGAGTTTAGAAGAGAGGAAGAGGAGATAGCTAGTGGAAATAGCTTTATTTTAAAATGAATTAAATAAATACAGTGTAAATATTTCCCCCACTGCCTTCTAGGGCTGGTTGTTAAACAATTTACTAGAGGGTTTAGCTGAGAAGGGCTGGGCCGTAGCCAGTTGCCTTGACATGTATCATTGCACTTTGATGACGCTGGAATAAAGCTTGACGCTGGTGACTGCTTCACTTCAATCCCAGTTTTTTATGTCAAAACATCATTCTTGTGATGTCATTGGGATGAAGAGCACCCACAACTAAGAAGGAGAGGGGAGAAATAGGATGATAGATCAAGTGAAGTTTTTTTTGGCTTAATCATATTTTATTTTTTCCAAATACATGTAAAGATATTTTTCAACATTCAGGTTTTTGTTTTGAAAGATGGGAGAGACAAGGGAATGTTTATAGGCAACTCTGAATGAAAAGAAAGGATTGAAGATTATTGAGAAGGTAAGGAGGGGATAGGATCAAGCCCAAGTAGAGAGGTAAGCAGACAAGGAAATGGGTCACTTCTGCCTGTGAGTTAGGGATTGAGATAATTTTGAAATAAGTTTGAGTGATGTGAGATGGAGTGAATAAGAGAGCGCCCTCAGCTAATGATCTCAAATTTTTGTGAGGGTAGGGGGTTAAGTATAAAGTGAGGGGCTTTAGCTGAGAGGGATAAGGAGGAGCAGGGAAAGATTGAAAAGGTTTAGAATGATGAGGGAGATGATGAATCTGTTGAGGAAAATTGAAGAAAATTAACTTGCTGTCATGAGGGTCCAGTTGAGATTAGGCAGTATAAATTTATAGTGACATATATATATATATATCTGTATATCTATCTATCTATAGATAGATACATCTATATATGTATCTATCTCTATCTATCTATCTATCTATCTATCTATCTATCTATCTATCTATCT
>JAJPUD010000239.1:580787-670708 GCA_023553655.1 Myrmecobius fasciatus
CTCTCTCTCTCTCTCTCTCTGACTTCCTCAAAGGTGGCTGAAGAGGGCAGCCTTTATCTTACCTTGCTTTCCCACCTTTGAAACAGGTCTGGCTTTTACCTAGAAGGAATAGGCTTGTTTGTCACCTAAATGCAAATGTCACTTTAGCTCTTCACTGGCCACAATACCCTTTTGGCCTTTATGAGAAATGACATAGTTCTGTGTTCTTAGTCTCCAACATATGTTGTGGTAGGCTCAGGGAAAGTTATTATGCTTGAAAAGGTTACAGAGAAAATTCAGAGATCTGTAAGCCAAATTCTGGGGAGCACAGAGGACACAAATTAGGTACAATGTTAGTTGGGTCTTTTGGTGACAAGAATTCTCAGAAGAAAGCCAGTGGGGGGTTTGTCCCCACTTCTGCCACCAGCAAGCTTTCCACACTCATTGCTTTTCTTTGAATCGGACTGATATTACCACAAGATTGCATCTTACCTGTCCAAATTGGTTTATTTCTTCCTCCTGTCTCTCACACACTCCTCAATCTTTCCCATTTCCTCTGCCCTTCTCTCAGCCCCTGGCTGGGTGCCTCTAACATTTAGGTCCTCCTTTATTAGTCCTTTGAGCAATATCTGGCAGCAGCAGCCGAGGAGAGATGCTAGTGGATGCAGACCCATTAGCTGGCAGTGCAAAGTACCAGGGATGCATCGATCCAGCAGCATGTGACAGCTCAGGGAAGGAGGGTTATAACAATTTTATGGCCGATTACAGCACTACTTTCTCAAAAGGCTCACACTCTGACAAGTGGCCATCTCCCACACGGCTCTTCAAAACACCCAAACTTGTTTTTAATGATAATAATTACAATTCTCAGACAGACAAAGTCTACAATGGTCTGAGATGTAGAAACATCTTTCAGCTGTGTAGGGATTTGCAGGCTGAGATTTAGGATGGAAGCTCCTTGTGGGAAGGAACTAATGGAGATTTGTAGACTGATATTTAGCTCCTTGTGGGAAGGGATTGTTGGGATTTGCAGACCGAGATTTAGGATGGAAGCTCCTTGTGGGAATGGATTGTTGGGGATTTGCAAGCTGAGATTTAGCTCCTTGTGGGAATGGATTGTTGGGGATTTGCAAGCTGAGATTTAGGATGGAAGCTCCTTGTGGGAAGGAACTAATGGGGATTTGCAGGCTGATATTTAGGATGGAAGCTCTTTGTGGGAAGGGATTGATGGGGATTTGTAGGCTGAGATTTAAGGTGGTAGCTCCTTGTGGGAAGGGATTCTTGGGGATTTGCAGGCTGAGATTTAGGATGGAAGCTCCTTGTGTGTAGGGATTATTTGGGATTTGTAGACTGATATTTAGCTCCTTGTGGGTAGGGATTGTTTCATTTGTTGTATTGATATTTCCAGGGCCTCGAAGAGTGCCTGGCACATTGTAGGTGCTTAATAAGTCCCTAGTAATTGATTAAGGTTTTTGTCCTCAAAACATTAATTCTAATGGGGACCATCATCACCACAAACACACACACATACACACACACACTCAATACAAACTACAACTAGATTCATACAAGATATAGGCAGAAGATCTTGAGAATGGAAGATATAGGGTACCAGTCGAGACATCCTGAAAAATGGGGGATAGTGAGTTGTAAGCAAGAAGGATGAACATTTTGGGAATTGGGAACCATGGTAGAAAGGCACAGAGATGAGGGATAAAAATCTTATGTCATGGACAGTAAATTAGCCAAAGCTGTTAGATCATAATGTATATAAGTGGGGATAAGTTTTATCATTCTTTGCCTATCTCTTCCACTGTATTTCCTTTAGAACTCCTAGTTCATCACTGACAAAATTCCATTTATTCTCATCATTTCCTGTTTAGAAACCTCTTTAACTTCTCTGAGTTCCTCAAATCTCACTTTCTCCTGAAGACTCAACAACTCCAGCAGCCATCTTGAATACTAGTCACTCTTTTTCCTGTTGACTCAGAGATGCAAAAGGTAGAGTTGGTAGATCCCTTACTCTCTGCTTTCATGTCCTACCCCCCAATAGCTTCTTTTATGAAATTCATGCCATTCATTTTATTTTCCCAGCATCTCTCCTATCCATAATCATTCTGTTTAAATTCTACTGCCATCACCCAAGCCATAACTCATATTACTGCCTGTTTGGATCATTGAAATAGTATCCCAATATTCCTTCTCAGCTCTCAATCCAAGCTTTATACTGCTGCAAGACCAATCATTTTATGCATAAATCTAGTCACTTTTCTGCCCTGGAATCTTTATTGATGAACAAAGGGAAGTTTAACCTCTTATCTGGCTTATAGGACCCTCCAAAAATGTCACTTTTCTTTCCAGACTTTGTTCACATTATTCTATATGCGCAGAAAAGCACTCTTCTTCATTTGTTGAGTTTCTTTCTAGTGCTCAAATCAAATGCTACATGACCTACCACCCCATTTGTTACTTATATTTTCTTTATACTTTGAAGAATATTTGTTTTTGCATCTAACACACTCGTGACTTGTTATTGCATAGTAGTGTTATTTTTATATGTGCTATAAATTTCTGACAGACTATTTGTTCTAGGACTATCAGGCTAGCATTTAATTTGAAAGGCAGTGTGGTATATTGGAAAGCATGTTGGACTTCGAGTAAGCAGAGACCTAGATTCTAATCCTACATCTGATATAAAGTAGCCGTGTGATATTAAACAAACTTTTCAACTTCTCTGGGTCTCAGTTTTTTCATCTATAAAATAGGGCTAATGCTTATATTATTTTCATCAGAGATGTGAATATAGAATGAGATAACATACATAAAATATTTTGCAATCATTAAGTACTTTATAAATGTTGATTATCTAAACTGTTTTTTATCAACCTTAATGCTTAGAGTAGAATTTTGTACAAAGTTAATGTTTAGTAAATTAGTATGCTCTGTTGAATTGACTACTGCAAACTCTATTGCTTTTAATTACTGACCATGGCCAACATCAATTTTTATTTTATAATTTTTGCACCTGACTTCTTTGCTTTTTTCCTGCCAATATTTTGGTGACTTTTATGTTTGTATTGCTGACCTAACACTCTGTCCTCACAGTTTCATATTTCTTCAGCTTAATGTGACATTTTTCTTTATTATACTTTTCCTGTCTGGTGGTGATATCTGAGACAGAATCCTAAAAACCTTCTAAACCTTCAAGATCCTGAACTCTGAAATTTCTATCCTCTTTCATGACTTCCTGCCCTTCAGCTTTCCCTATTCCTGTACTTTTTTTTCTTTACTTTTATCTTGACCATCAGTTTCTTAATTGATTTTTGTTCTCCCAGTCTAATAACTCCTGTTCTGGTCTCATTTCCTTCCTCTAGCTGATGGGGCTTTTTAAGGACAGCAGGTCAGCCTTATAAAATGTAAGATGCTAATTGATTCAGAAAATTGGACTTCTGTATTAGTCCATTCTTCCTCCCTTTCCACTTGTCATTTATCTTCTCAAATAGGAGAAAGAGCAAATGTAGAAAAACCTAGAGAGAGAGGTGGAAAGGGAAGATAGGGAGGAGCAAAAGGGAGGTAGAATACAAGGAGGACTAGAAGTAAGAAGAAAATGGTTGGCAGTTTGAGAAAAGACATCTTTTGGGTAGCAAAGATACACAGTGTCATATAAGTGGCTGACAGTGCCAGAGCAAAAAAAGAAGGAAGAAATGAAAATGAGATTGACTTGATAAAGACCATTTGGGAGATGTTCTGTACATAGTAGCATGTCATGGTTGCTTTTTCCCCAATGTAGGAAAAGGATAAAGATTTAATTTAATATTTCAATTTTCAGCTCCAAAATTGACAAAGTGACTCAGACCACCAACTGTTTGGGTGGCAAGTCAGACATCCTTGGATTCTGGCTGATTAGGACTCAGTTGGAGCCTGGATCTTCTGCCAACAAGCATGTCAAGTCAGTAATGACTTGCTAGTTTCAAGCCAAACGGAGTCCATTGACAATATCTTGTGTATGAACCCTGTCAGAAATCCCAGGCTCAAACTGGAAAGGGGACTGCCATTACAAAATCACATGGATTTTGTTGCTGAAAGGAGGCTAGACAGCAGAGCTTGGGCTCTCAAGGCACTTCTGCTTAAATCTGTTTGATTCTGGATATACTTTTAGGGAGCTTGCACTGTAACAATAATCCCAGAAAAGAATATTGAAATCCAAGGCTCATCATTTGGTGCTGAAGAGTACGATTCCAAAAAAATAATCTTTTTGCTCTCCTGGAAGAGAGCATGATTCTTGAAGGGGAAAGACAGAGTAGGAAAGAGAGGGAAAGGAAAGATGCTGAAACTAATGAGGATCTCTTCTTTTGAGCTCAAAAAGCACAGGGGCTACATCAGGATGTGGTCCCTACTGTAAGGAAAAGGGAAGGGAAGGGGATATGTTTTAGAGAAGCAAAGCTGGAAGGAAAAGGGATCTCTCTTAATTTTCTAAGCCTGGCTGCACATCTTTTCAGAACATTGCAGTAGCTCTTTAGATTAGGTGGCTGTGCTTTTTGGGTATTCTCCAGTTGAAGAAGCATGCCTTGCTTATACACAGTTTGCATAATACCTTGTTCATTAAGACCCATAAATTAACACTGTTTTAATTGATTCCCCAGAGGCAGCAAATAAAAATGACACAAAGGAGGAAAATGACACTAGATCAGTGTTTTCCTCACTTCCGCAACATATTTTCCCCCTTCGCTCCCCCACTTCCTTATGCTAAAGGCAAAGTCTAAACCTAGCTCCTGTGTCTTTTTGAGCTCAAAGGAAGAGATTCTCATTTTTCTAAGCATCTTTCTTTTCTAAAAACCCTGCTTCCTTATAGGAAGAAACAGTTAAGTAGATCAATAAATAGACTACTAGGCTGGGAGTCAAGAAGATGCAAGTTCAAATCTGGTCTCAGGCACTTACTAGCTGTGTGATCCTGGGAAAGTAGTTTAATTTCATCCTGCCTCAGTTTCCTTAATTATTAAATGGAGATTTTAACAGCACCCACCACCTATATTTGTGATGAGAATTGAGATAATTTTTATAAAGCTCTTAACACAGTGGCTGGCACAAATGATTGTTGTTCTTAGTTCTTGAAGATGACAGAAATGGCATTATTATATTAGAGTCAAGTTACAGGGTGTCTGACTCTGGCTGATCAGACCAATATGAACCTGGAATGCCTATATTGGGTACAGATAGTCCATGTAAGTATGGATTCTCTAGTGCAAATGCATTTTGCATTTCTTTTGAGCTAATTCAACTCTGCTTTGCATAAAGCAAGGCACCTTCTCTGATGAAGGTGCTCCATGTTAGGTAGCCCTGTATGAGTGTCTCCAATCAATTCTAAAGTTATTAATGGGCTCTGGAGTCAGGAAGACCTGAGTTCAAATGCCATCTCATATACTTAACAGTTACTGGTTGTATGACCCTTGGCAAGTCACTAAACCCCAATTGCCTTACAAAAAAATAAATGAAGTTCTTAAAGAAGATCTTGAGAGTGTCCTTCAATTGCTTTTTCTGACCACATGCGAGTTCCTTCCCTGTGTGAATTCTCCATAAAATAGTCTCTTTTTTTTTGGCAAGCCTACATTTGGCATTCCAACAATGTGGCTGGCACATAGTAGGTGCTTAATATATGTTGTTTCTTTCCCTTCCCTTCTCCCTAAGGACTCTGTCTCAACTTGTTCCCATTACTTTTTGAACTCTAGAGGAAGAGACCAAATAATGAACGATTGTCTGTTTCCCCTACATGTCTTGCAGCTGGGGGTTTAACTGAGGGATGACCTTGTATATAAAAGTCACTAGTGTATATAGGGTGGCATTTTAGAATGGGAGTGGCTATTCTAGTGAAGATAACAGCTTAAAGTACAAAAAGCCTCCCTTCCTTAGAAGAGAATAGGATAACATTCTTGACACCACTTTCACAGACTTTGTGCACAAAGTATTTTATAAATGTTAGCTTACTATATGTATGAAGTGGAGTGAAGAAAATCTGAGTTCAAATCTGGCCTGAAACACTGACTAGCTATGTGGCCATGGGCAAATTACTTCATCCAGTCTGCCTCAGATTGTAAATTTGCAAAATGTGCCATGGATACTCCAGTATCTTTACCAAAAAAACACACGTAGTCACCAAGAGTCAGACATGAATAAACAACAGCAAAAACTGCCATAATTCATCTGCTTTTCCACTCTATTGTCTTTGACACATTGTGACCAGAAGATGATGGAGTGAAACCAAGAAGCTGCTCCAGCTTTTCCAGTTTTCCTTGAACACCACATGAAACCAAACCTCTGAACACAGTCTGATGGAATGAAATCATTCTCCAGTTCAAGATAGACTGCAAAAAACTTCAAGAAAGGTCACTCTCACTGGGGAGAAAAAGAGTGTTCTGGTCAACTCAGATGGAGTCTGGTTAAACCACTGGCTCAGGAGTGGAGCAGACCAGTGGGGCAATCTCCAGTCCCAGCTCAGAAGGCAAATTCTGGGAGACACTGTGACTAGAATCACAGATAACATTACAGATTTCTTTTCATGGAAGAAGAGATGGAAAAGAACTTCACAGGACATCTGGACAGCTCTCTCAACAGCTAAGGAAACTGCAGCCCAGAGAGGTTAAATGATTTGTTTCGGATTAGTGGGGTAGTAAGATATAAAGGCAGGGCTTGAATTCAGGTGATCTGACCCTAATGTCCTTACCTAAACTCCTGGCACCAGAAGCCTGAGACAGTGTCCCCTTTATCCTGAGAGCAGAGCTTAAGTTTAAAGGGAAAAAACCCCCCAAAAGATGAGCAGAAACAACAACAGTATAATTTGATCATAGAAAGTTATTATAGTGACATGGAAGATCAAGACATAAACTCAGAAGAGGACAGCAATGTGAAAACATTTACGGGCAAAACCCAGAAGAAAACTGGAAAGTGATCTCAATCCCAGAAAGAACTCATAGAGGAACTAAAAAATGAGCTTAAAAATCTTATAAGTGAGATAGGAGAAAAATTGGGGGGGGGAGTCAATAGCTTGAATAAAGGAAATAACTTCTTAAAAAGTAGAATTGGCCAAATAGAAAAGGAGATACAAAAATTCACTGTAGGAGACAACCCTTAAAGATTACTATTGGCCAAATGGAAAAGAAAGCGCAAAAGCTAATTGAAAAAAAAACACAGCTATTGGAAGCTTATAATTTGATGAGACATTAGGAACCAATAGATCCAGGAGACAATATCAGAGTCATTGTACTACCTGAAAGCCATAATCAAAAGGAGGATCTGGACAGTATCATTCAAGAAATTACCAAGGAAAACTGCCATAATATTCTGGAACCAGAGGGCAAAGTAGGCATTGGAAAAATCCACTGAATACCATAGGAAAGAAATCCCCCAAATAAAAACTTCAAGGAAGTTTATATTCAAATTTCAAAACTATTAGCTCAAGGAAAAAATACTACAAGTGACCAGAAAGAAACAATTAGAATATCAAGGAGCCACAATCATGGCTACACAGGACTTGGCAGCTGCAACATTAAAAGATTGAAGATCATGGATTATGATATTCTGGAAAGCAAAGAAGTTAGGATTGTAATCACAAATCACATACTTAGCAAAATTAAACATAATACATCAAAGGGAAAACTTCATTCAATGAAAAAGAAGAATTTCAAGTTTTTGTAAGGAGATTAGAATTAAACTGAAAATTTCATCTATCACTAATGGTACAGCTAGAGGCCAAATACATAGACAGAGGGTATGGATATAAGGTACATTTAAGGGAATGACATTAAAAAATTAAGGGATGAGAAAGAGGCATGCATTATATGCAGAAGGAAGGTAAAATGGGGTAAATTATTTCATATGAAGAGGTGTAAGAGACTTCTTACAATGGAGGGAAAGATGGGAAGGTGGACAATGGGCACCATTTGAACCTTACTCTGATCAGATCTGGCTCAAAGAAAGAATATAATGCACAAAATCAGTTGAATATAGAAATCTACCTTACCCAACAGGGAAGTAGGCAGGGAAGAGATTTTGTAAAGGCATGTGGGGGGAATGGGATTGACAAAAGGCAGGCTGGATCAGGGGAGGTGGCAGACAGAAACAAAATACTGGTGAGAAGGAAAAGAGTGAAAGGAGAGAGAGGACAAACAGAAAGAAGAATAGAATGGAGGGAAATGTACAACTAATAGTCATAACTGTGAATGTAAATGGAAAGAACTCTCATAAAACAGAAGTAGATAGCAGAATGGACTAAAAACTAGATTCCTACAATATGTTATTTACAAGAAACACATGAATCAGAAAGACACATAGAAAGTGTCTTTCTGTGTCTATTTTTATAAGGGGCAGGAACAGAATCTATTATGTTTCAGTTGAAGTAAAAACAATAGGGGTAGCAATCCTTATTTCAGGCAAAGTAAAAGCAATAATATACCTAATCAAAAGAGATAAAGAAAGAAATTACATCTTGATAAAGATACCATAGACAATGAAGCAATATTCAAACTATATATATATTCACTAAGTAGTATAGCATCCAGATTTTAAAAAGGAGTGGGGGACCTTAACTGAACCCTCTCAGAACTTGGCAAATTCAATGGAAAAATAAACAAGAAAGAAACTAAGGAGGTAAATAGAATATTAGAAAAGTTAGATATGACAGACCTTTGGAGAAAAATGAATGGAAACAGAAAAAAATATATCTTTTTCTCAGCAGCATATAATACCTACACAAATAGACCATGTAATAGGGTATAGAAATCTCAAAATCAAACATAGAAAGGAAGAAATATTAAGGGTATTCTTTTCAGATTAAAATGTAATATAAATTATGTTCAATAAAGAGCAGTGGAAGGATAGAGTAAAATTAATTGGACACTAAATAATCTAATCCAAAAAATAAGAGGGTCAAGGAACAAATCATAGAAACAATCAACAATTTCATTAAAGAGAATGACAATAGTGACAACACATCATAAATTCTTACATTGACAAAATGGAAAAAAGAATGAATGGGATATGTAACTAAAAGAAAACTTGAAAAAGAACAAATTAAAAATCTGATTGGAAAAGTTGAAAATAAACTTGAGATTAATAAGGTTGAAAGTAAAAATAAATAGTGAACTAATAAATAAATCTAGGAGCTGATTTTATGTAAAGATTATGTAAAATAGATAACCCATTGATTAATTTGACTTAGGAAAAAAAAGAAAACCAAATATCCAGTCTCAAAAATGAAGTATCACAACACCACTGATAAAGAAAAAATTAAAGCAATTAGAAATTGATGGATATTTCTAAAATATATAGAGAATTGACTCAAATTTATAAGAATATAAACAATATAAAATACTTGGGAGTCTAAGAAAAACCTAGAAACTATATGAACACAATTATAGAACCTTTTGTACAAATAAAGTCAGATCTAAACTACTGGAAAACTATCAATTGCTTATAAATAGGCTGAGCCAATACGATGACAATCCTGCCTAAACTAATTTACTTATTCAGTGCCATACTAATCAAACTATCAACAAATTATTTGGTAGAGCTAGGAAAAAATAACAAAATAATCTGGAAGAACAAAAAGGACAAAAATTTTAAGGGAATTAACAAAAAAAATAAAAGGAAATTGTAGCCTAGAAATACCAGATCTCAAACTATATTATAAAGTAGTTATCATCAAAATAATCTGCTAATAGCTAAGAAATAGAGTGGTGTATCAGTGGTATAGATTAGGTACACAAGACACAGTAATCAATGACCATAGTAACCTAGTATTTGAAACCTAAAGACCTCAGCTTTTCAGATAAGAACTCACTATTTGACAAAAACTTCTGGGAAAATTGGAAAGCAATAGGACATAAACTAGATATAGACCAAAATTTCATGCCACGTACCATGGTAAAATTAAAATGGATACATGATTTAGATATAAAGACATTATAAGCAAATTAGAAGAGCAAATAATAGTTTGCCTCTCAGTTATATGGGGAAGGGAAGAATTCATGACTAAACAAGAGACAGAGAGCATTGCAAAATGTTAGAGATAATTTTGATCAAATAAAATTTAAAAGCTTTTAAAAATTAAATTAAATAATTAATTAAATTAAATTTTAAATAAAAAATTTTAATTTAAACAAAACCAATGCAATCAACATTAGAAAGAAAGAAGAAAGAAAGCTGGGAAACAATCTTTATAGCAAGTGTTTCTGATAAAGGCATTTCTCAAATATATAGAGAACTGAGTCAAATTTATAAGAATACAAGTCATTCCCCAACTGATAAATGGTCAAAAGATATGAATAGGCAAATTTCAGAGAAAGAAATCAAAGCTGCCTATAGGCATATGAAGAAATACTCTAAATCACGTTTGATTACAGAAATACAAATTAAAACAATTCTGAAGTACCACCTTACACACATCAGATTGGCTAATATGACAGAAAGGGAAAATCTGAAATGTTGAAGAGGCTGTGGGAAAATGGGGACACATGCATTATTGATGGAGTTGTGAACTGATCCTAATAATTCTGGGGAGCAATTTGGAACTATGCCCAAAGGGCAACCAAACTGTGCATACTCATTAAACCTGCAATATCACTACTAGTTCTGTATCCCAAAGAGATCATAAAAAAGGGAACTAGACCTACATGTGCGAAAATATTTATAGTAACCCTTCTCATGCTAACAAAATATTGGAAATGGAGGGGATGCCTATCAATTGGGGAAAGACCGGATATGCTGCACAATTTGAATGTAATACAAATTGTGCAATAAAAATGATAAGAGATTTCAGAAAAAAATGGAAAGATTTGTATGAACTAATGCAAAGTGAAATGAGTGGTACCAAGGAAAACATTGCACACAGTATCAGTGATATTGTGTGATAATTGATTATGAATGAGATAGCTGTTCTCAGCAACACCAAAACAAATACAAAAACTCACAAAGAAAAATACTATCCATATCCAGATTAGAAATTGATGGATATTTCTAAAATACATAGAGAATTGACTCAAATTTATAAGAATACAATCCATTCTATAATTGATAAATGGTCAAAGGATATCAACAGACAATTTTCAGTTGAAAAAATTAAAACCATTTCTAGTCATATGAAAAAATGTTCTAAATCACTATTGATTAGAGAAATGCAGATAAAGACAACTGAGATACCACTACACATCTCTAAGATTGGCTAAGATGATGGGAAGAGATAATGATGGATATTGGAGGGGATGTGGGAAAACTGGAACATTAATACATTATTGATTGAGTTGTGAACTGATTCAACCATTAGGGAGAGCAATTTAGAATTATGCTCAAAGGGCTGTCAAACTGTGTATATCCTTGGATCTAGCAGTATTTCTTCTGGGCTTATATCCCAAAGAGTTCATGAAAAAAGGAAAAAGGACTCACATGTGCAAATATGTTTGTGGGAACTCTTTTTGTAGTGGCAAGGAACTGAAAACAGTGGCTGCCCATATTTTGGGGAATGACTGAAAAAGTTATGTATATGAATGTTATGGAATATTATTGTTCTACAAGAAAGGATCGGCAGGATGATTTACTTGGTGATTTACATGAACTGATGCTAAGTGAGATGAGCAGAACCAGAAGATGGTTGTACACAGCAACAAAATTATACAATGATCAAATTCTGATGAAAGTGGCTCTTTTCACCAGTGAGATGATTCAGACCAATTCCAACAGACTTGTGTTGGAGAGAGTCATCTGCACTCAGATAAATATTGTGGGGACTAAATGTGGATCACAACATAGCTTCACTTTTTTGTTGTTGTTTGCTTGCATTTTGTTTTCTTTCTCATTTTTTTTCCATTTTTTTGTCTGATTTTTCTTGTGCAGCATGATAATTGTGGAAATATGTATAGAAGAATTGCACATGTTTAACATGGATTACTTACCATCTAGGGAAAGGGGTGGGGCAAAGGGAAGGAGAAAAAATTTGGAACACAAGGTTTTGCAAGGGTAAATATTGAAAACTATGCATATGTTTTGAAAATTAAAAAAAAAAACTTTAACAATTAAAAAAACCCGAAAAGAATTTATGGACTCTAAATGCAGATTGAAGCCTATTTTTTCTACTTTATCCTTTTTTGTGTTTTTTTTTCTCCTTTTGATCTGTTTCTTCTTTCACAACTGTGACTAATATGGAAATATGTTTTACATGATACCACATGTGTAATCTGTATCAAATTACCCACCATTTTTGGAAGAAAGGAGGAATTGGAGGCAGGGAATTAAATTTAGAACTCGAAATCTTGTAAAAATGAATGCTAAAAATTGTCTTGACATATAATGGGGGAAAGCAGTATTTAAAAAAAAGAATTCAAAGCCTTCCTTATGCTCTGCAAGAACCTAGCAGGGGAAACAGAGCATACTAGAGCTTCACCTAAAATTATGGTGTGGTATATCAGAAAAAGATATGAAGAAAAGGAAAAAGAGCTAGATTATAAGCATAGAAAGGATAATAGGAGTTATAAGAAATTAGAGAATTATAAGATATTTTTAATATTTATATGTATGGTATAATAAATATTTGTAATATATTAAGATAATTCTAAGAATTAGAGAAAAGAATTGAGATAAAGAGGAGAGAAGTAGAAAACTGAATGTTGAAAGAAGAGTGTAGGGGAAAGGATGAGAAGATAAATGAAGAACAAAACAAAGAAGGAAGAAAAGGAAATAGAAATAAAAATGAGGCAGTACTTTTGGTGGTGGTACAATTATGTTTGAGAAGAAGTTAAAAGGCTGCATTTGGGATTTTTTTTTATTACTGTCATTCTCAGTATTATGATGAAAAAGTCATAGTATTGCCCTATATTGATCTAGTAGTTAAAGCTCAATGTATAATGAACTTTAATTAATCCCCACAAGTAGCTGGCAAGGTAGAGAAGACAAGTACCATTTTCCTCACTTTTAGAATAGAATTATTCACAGAGCAAGTAATCAATGAATATTTTGGGGAAACCATCTAAACATTATCTTTTTCAAGTCTCAGCTGAAATTCTACCTTCTGCAAAGTCTTTCTCTGACCTCTTAATAATCATTCCTTCCTTATCAAAAAATAAAATAAAATAAAAGCAAGGAAAAAAAAAACTTTAAACAAAGAAAAAAGTCCACACAGTGAAGCCAGTGACAGTTTTTGACCCAGGGTCTGATGTTCATTGACGTCAGCCTCCCTAGAGGTATGAGAAAAGCAATGCTCTCAATGGGGTCTAACCATTTTGAATTGTGGAGAAAAGCCCAATTTGACCTCTTCTAAAATAACTTTAGAATCAGAAATGGATTTGCCCCACCTTTTCAGACTGTATCATGCTGCACTCCATGTGGCAGATGTTAATTTAGAAAATTGTTCCTATTCAAAAGTCATTACTGAGAAACTATGGTTGAAAACCTCTTCTTTCGCTGGGTTTGTTTGTTTGTTTGATATCTCTCATAGCTAGAGCTATCATGTAGGGGGAAAGAGATGCTCTATTTTCCCAACATGTTCTCATTTGTTTCCTGCCAAATTTCTGCAATATTGTGAACACATTTGTTGTGCATGTGTGTTTTTAAATTAAATCTGACTTTGTCAGGCTGACAGATCTCTCAGCATTGGAGAATACGGAAATACTACTGTGATGGGCTATTTATCATCCTTGTGAAGTGGAAGCATAAAGTAACACAGTGGGGGAGAGAGTATCCATTTAAAATCCTTTGCCCATTTATGCAAAGACTGGATGATGGTTATCCTAGTGCTGACCACAAAAAAGGAAGGAATTGTTCCAAAGGATGCTTTTAAGAGGCCTAAAGACAGACCTCTTTAACCTAAATAAATTCAAATTGAAGGAATGACCCTCAAGTATCATCTTCATTATTCTGCAGCTAACAGCCAGAGCTTACATCCCATTATGGTAATGAGCAAACCTTTGAACTTCACATTGTACACAGCAAAACAGCAGCACTCAAGGCTTATGCAAACAACTCCAACAATTGCTTTAGGGAACTGATGGGATAAAGCCTCAGCTTGAGTTCTGGAGTAGGTTTGATCTTGGCTTTTCAGGCTAAATTTCTCTAAAGTAGAGACCACTAAAGAATAAATCCGGATTAAAAAGTGAAGGAAAAGTTGTTAAAAGTTGAGATTTTTCTCCCCCTAGCCAGAATCATTGCCTAGTAGTGAGTTCAGGGAAGCAATTCATTCTTTTAAACCATGATGGGGTCATTTAGCGTTTTACTTTATGGGGCACTTTGAGATCATGCTTCAGAGAACTCGGTGTTAGTAGCTTGGGTAAGCAGCAGTTTAAGGTCAGAGGCCATCAATTATGGTCTCAGAAGTGAATGAGAACAGCATAAAAAAGGGGTCAGGTTTTATTAACCTTGGGGATTATCTCCACCAGCTGCATTGTTCTGGGAGAGTCAGGGAATTCAGCATCTTTCAAGTGCATTTTGTAGATGGCAGACTGAGACAAGGTGGATGACTTCAGGTAGAGTCTTCAAAGGGACCTTGTAGCTTCAAAATGCTGTGATTTGGGGATTCCCTGATCTGTGATCATTTTAGGGTACTAATCCTTCACCAACTCTTGCACGATGCTGAGTGCTTTCCTGTGGTTCACTTCTATGGTTACAGGAGGTTATTCATATCTACATCTTGAGGAGAGATCCATTGGTTTTTGTGGGTAGTGGGAGGGAACTGGAAACAGAAATTGGGTCAATTATATATATATATCCCAAGTGCAATTTGCCTTTGACAAGAACCGACCCTTAGCTTTGCTAGCTAAGCATCTTTATGATTATTTCATTGCCCAAAAAATTCAGGGCTTAGTAGCAGAGATGGTAAGCCAGCATCCAGATTTTCTGCATCTATATGACATTGAATAGCAAATTTAATCATCCTGTATGTGCATGCACAAATGATTCAACTATCTTGAATGCATCCATGTGGAATTAAGTTCAGAAAATAGTTCAGGCAAAAACGTCAGTTTGGCCAATTATTTAGGTGAACCATTTCTGAATTAACAAAGCAAAATTGGTTAAAAAAGAAAACAAACAAAAACAAGCAAAAAAAAGAAACTGGACAAAATGCTGGATTAAGTGAGAAGGCATAGCATTAGTAAAAACAAAAAAAACAAAAAATAAAATAAATGGTTTATTTGTCATAGGTAGACCAAAGAACTTGTTTGACCAAGTTTTTCATTTTTCAACTAGTAGTTATAGCTGTTTATAGATACTTCCTTAGTGGGAATGACACCCTCCTTTCCTGTAAAAGCAGGTGAGTCAGAACTCTGAACTTACAGCTAAGAGAGTCACTTAGGTACAAAGGAGAATAAAGCCCAAGATATTAAGTATTATCTGATGTTTTGACTTCTATCTCCTGAGCAGAGTAGCTTAGAAATAGCATAGATACTGAAGTGAATACCTTTGTGCCCCATGTGTTACTACAAAACTAGAATTTCTATTGAGTTTTATGTAATTTATATGTCTAGCCAGGCAATACCCACTACCACTGTCAAAGGCTAAGATACCTGGTTGCCTTCACAAAGAAACTAAGGGTCTTCTCAAGATAATGACAAGTAAAAAGAGGCAGAGGACAGAATTTAATAATCCAACAGTAGTTCTTTTCTCAGGTGACTTCACTTGGTACAATATAAAAATGTGTTTTCAAGTTCATTGATATTGTGTCATTTTGTGCCTGGAACATGACTGTAATTTATAAAGTCTATGCTAACTCATCACTCATCTGAGTGAAAACTTCCCTTGTGATCACTTCTAGGCTTTTTTTTTTCCAGATGCACAGACTATTTATAAAAATCAAAGTGTGGAATTTTGATTTTTATATTTTAGGAGAGATGGAAAAGGGAGTTCATGAGGCAGATTTAGAGCTAAAAGTCTTTTTAGAGATACTTTAGTTCAGTCCCCCCATTATATTGATGAGGACACAGGTCCAGAGAGGTCTGATGGCATTGAATGTCATCATTTAACTATTGCTAAACCTACTAGATCTTAATTTTAAGCCCAATTTCTCTGACTCTGTATATAGCACCTTTTTTCATACCATGAAATGTCTCATTGGAATATTTATTCTTTCTTTCTCAATGTTTATTCATTCTTTCTCCAATTTAGCATACTTTCTACTTGTCCTGGTTTTCTAGATACTATACATATGCTCAAGTGATGGCAGCTAAATAAATACTTAGGAACATCAGGGAGGAAAATATGATGGGTGTTTTCTGAGTGTGAGGAACTGGACTTAATAGTTAGGAAAAGGCAATTTGGCAAACCACCTGATGTTTTTGGACCTCAGTTTCTTTGTTTTTAAAATTAAAAAGTTAGATGATCTCTAAGGTATGTCCCATTTCTAAGATCCTGTCTAAGCCATCTAAATAATCTGGTAAGTGGATAGCTTGGTTATAAATGTTAAAGATGTTCAGAGAGCCAGCCAGCCATCTATTTTGTAGGTATTGATGTTACTTGTTAGGAATATCTTAGACATATCTGTGTAGAGAGAATACCTCTATCAACCTGGTTTGTTTTTAATTGAAATAAGGCTAAGCAGCAGCTGGTTGGGAAAGGAGAGCATTTTAAGGAAGCATTCCAGTAACACAAGGCTAGCATGAAGACTTTATACCATGTCTTTCAAGGTCTTAAAAACATTTGCAATTCAGGATATGGGGGGCCATTACCCAACATCTCACTTTATTTTCTTTTTTTCAAAGTAGCCAATGATGTACTTGGGAGAAAGGACACTTTTATTCTTCAAAAGACTGTATTCAAATGCATACATTTATCAGCTTCAATGCCTTTGCCTTATGAGTGATTTGTCTTAATCAGTGTTACTAAAATATTTTGAAAAATTGAAGTTTAGCTTTTTTGAAGTAAATAAGGGGCTTGTTTTATTCCAGCAATATACTTGGGATCTGTTACTCAGCTCCAACCCAAATACCTTCATTTTTAAGTGGATGCCTAAGAATGAAATTTCTATATTATGTAAGAATTCGTGAGATGCTAGATAGTATAAAGTCAGTTTTAGAATTAAGTAAAGTTATGTTCAGATCCTACCTTTGACACATCTGGCTTTGTGACCCTGTGCAAGTGGGTGATTTAGCCTCCTAATGTCCCAGGGAACTTTCTGAATCTGTAAGTTGCAGAGCAGATGCAATGGGGAAATCATAGATCCAGTCTCCCAGTAAGAAGAGCACACGTCATCTATTTAAATTCTAATCAGATGGATTTTCTGGTCATTGAAGTGGTACTGGATTCTCAAAAGTAATAATGGGGGAACAGAACATCTATCAGATCCTACCAATCTGGAATGGCTTTGAGTCCAGGTAAATTCAACAATGGATAGGGCCATCCTTTCTAGGTGTGGAGAGCTTGACCACCCTGAAACAACTGGCCATTTTGTGTGTGTGTGTGTGTGTGTGTGTGTATTTGTGAGAACTGTCCATAAAATCACCTATTAAAGGGTGGAGGAGCTTTGAATCAGAGCATGTGCCTACATGAATCAGACCCAAACTCTAGCATAAGCAGACAAGTATAAAATTGCATTTAGGAAATGACTAGGTAGCACTTGACCTCAGTATGATTTTGGGTCCTCTTACTTTACTGAGAAAATAGAGTCTATCTACCATGAGCTACCTCTTTTCTCTAGTTCTACAAGTCAGGACTTCTCTCCATCATTTGTGTTCTCTCTTCTTCGTTGCTCTAGTCTCTGATGAAGACATGGCCCTTCTCTTTGCCAAGGTCACCCCTCTGCCTGTGCCCTTGACCCCATCTCTTCCAGATTCTTTTAAGAATTTACCTTTTTGATCAACTCACCCCTGGTCTGTTCCTTCCAATTTCTCCTGATCTATTGGCTGCTTTCTCACGTGCCTACAAACATATCCAGCTCTTCTCCAATTTTAAACAACTTTTATTTAGACTAGGACCAGGAGAAAATGTGTAAAATAACTACAATATTGTAAAAACAATCAACTCTGAAAGATAGGAATTCTGATCAACACTATGACCAATAGTAATCCAAAGAAAATATAATAAAACATGTTATCCTTCTGTAGACAGAGAAGAGATAGACCCAGTGCAGATTAAAAAATGCATTCTTTTCTTTTTTAGACATGGTTAATGTAGGGATTTGTTTAACATGATTATACACATTTGTAATGGTTTTTGTTTTTCTTGTCTTACTGGATGAAGAAATGAGAGAAAGAAAAATTGCAATAAAAATAAAATAAAACTGAATTAAAAACCTTTCAATTGTGTATACTAGTCATGTCATTATTCTACACTTTTTCTTGCTTTCATAACTAAATTTATACAAAATAAGCTATTTACCTCTGTTGCTCTGCTTCCTCATCTTTTACTCACTTTTCAACTCTTTCTTGTTCCAACTATTGCGGATAGCCTTCCATTAGTTCTCATCTTTCTTGATCTCACTCCAGCTTTTAACACTATTGACTTCCTCCTGAATTCTTTGTTCTTTGTGAGCTTTAATTGACAATTTTTCCTCCTGTCATTTTTCTCCATCCTCCTTTTTACATTCATCATTTCCTTCCTAAATATAAATGTCACCCAAGATGTTATCCTTGGTTCTCTTCTCTCTTTGAACTCGTGGTAGTTGATAGAATACCAAGACAGAGGGTATAATGATGAACTCTGAGCAGATGACTCTCAGTTCTATATGTTTAGTCCTGTTCATTGCTTTAGTTCTGTGACACTTCTTGATGAAAAGCTTTACACGGATGTCTCATAGGCATATTATACTTGACATATCCAAAACAAATCTCACTAGCTTTCCCTTCTACAATTTTCTCCATTTCTGTTGAGAGCAAAGCCATTCTTTCATTCTTCCACATCTACAATTTTAGAATCATCCTGAAGCTTACTTTCCTTCAACCCATTAGTAGCTAAATATTGTTCACATCACTCTTATCAAGTCTTCCCACCTATATGGTCACTATTCTAATTAGGTTGTTATTAGTTTACTCTCTAAACTGCTGTCCTAGCTTACTACCGGCTTTCTTCTTCTTCCAGTTTTTTTCCTTTTCCAATTCATCTTCCATAATCTACCAAATTAATATTCCTAAAGCAGAGCCCTTTTCCTCCTTATAAATTTTCTGGGGCTTCATATAAAATCAAATATAAATTTTTCTCTTGACATTTAAAACCCTTCAAAATTTAGATCCAAACTACCTTTCCTGATTTATTTCACATAACTCCCTTTTCTGTAATCTATGTTCCAGCCAAAATGGCATACTTGTTAATCTCTGAATTCAGCATTTCATATCCCATCATCTGTGCTTTTGCGTGGGTAGTGTCCTAGACCTTGAATGCACTCCCTCTTTAACTTTTCCATTTAGAATCCTTAGCATTTGAGCATCAAGGCTCAAAATCAGGTGCCGTTTCCTATAAACAAGCCTTTCCAATTTCCCCCACTTGTGAGTGTTTTATTTCTTCTGAAATTGATTTTTCTGTTTAACAATTAAACACTAGTTGAATAGATCATGGTATGTTAATATTATAATTAGTATGGCATGGTGGATAAAGAGCTGGCCCAGAATTCAGGAAGACCAGGATTTAAGTCCCATCTTTGACTTGATATGCTAGTTATCTGATGCTCAGCAAATCACTTAATCACACAGATTCAGAAAAAGATATTGATATGGACTGTTATAGGGAGTCTCCCCACCAGAGAGATCACTATGAACCCCACTCAATGAAATCAAAAGTCCAGTCTTTATCCCTGTCCTATTAACATTGTCATGGAATCTTTGTTAATGTTATGGAATATTTAGGTGCTCTGATGGGTTAGGGCAATAGGAAGACTTATAATAAGCTTAAGAAGGCTACAATATTTTATGAATGCTGACTAATGTGAGAAATAGCATAAAATATATCATTAAAGACATGAATGTTCAGAAAAAGAGGCAAGCAGATCATATAATGAGAATGGAAGACTGTAGGGAGCCCAAGTCTTATATTGATCCTCTGAAAATATGATGGAAGGAGCCAGAAGGAGGAATCCAAAGCACTGAGTAGACATTCTAGGGTAGGATTGCTCAAAAACTCTGGCTAATAATTGGGCAGAATGACATATGGGAGTTATGCTACCCTTTGGCACAGGAGTTCACACATAGAGGAAACCAGGGATCCATCCAAGAAAAAAATTCTTATTTTTGAAATTCTCTGTGTTGCCTGATCTAAAAGTACAAGTAAAGTATACTGAAGCTTCTGCTTTATCCAGAAAGTTATTTCCTGAGCCTGGCTTTTTCTCAGAGTGTTGAGGCATTTGATGTCAAAGTGGAGATTACTATTTGTTATGTACCTATCCCTAGAGACTTGTGATGAGCATGTTTTAAGGAACTGAGGGAAATGGCAAAAACAGTGGGAAGTTATCAGCCAGTTCAGCTGTTCAGTTTTTTACTGGTAGTTTTACAATTATATGTGCTACAAGTCATCAATCATCCTGCCATTAAAAAAACTATATGGTAATTCATTGCAGAATTAAATATTGTGAAAGTATGGACACATGGAACATTAATGTGTAATACTGAAAGTGAATTAGTATCCCACTCATAGAAAATGAGTTTACAAGGATGGATTTCAGTATCTGTCTTCAAAATAGTGTTTGGTAGGTTCATATATTGACTAATTGGCTTGAATAGAAGCTTTGTTCTGAGTTTCCTAAATTCAAAGGAATCAATCCAGTCAGTCAATTTGCATTATTAAATACCTAATATGCTTCTATGTTCTGAGAAAAAAAGAAAGGCAAAAGACAGAGCAGGCTTCCAAGAAGCTCATAGCCTGATTAAGGAGAAAATGTGCAAATAACTATATAGAAATGCAATATATACAGGATAAATTGGAGATAATCAACAGAGGGAAGGCATTAGTGTTAAAAGTGGTTGGGAAAGACTTCTTAAAGAAGGAGGGAATTTAACTGTGGTGTAAGAAGAATGGAAAAGTAAGAATGTGTGTATATAGAGGGTTTTAAAAGTCAAAGATGATTTTATGTTTGATAATAAGGGGAATAAGAAATTACTAGAGAAGATTTAAGGATTTTTAATAATAAAGTAACACAGGTATCATTATCTGTTGAAAATTAGTTAAACTTTTCTTTTAGAATTTTTCACAAAATTAAGTAAATTATTAGTAATTAAAATTAGCAAATTAAATTAATTATTTTAATTAAAAAATAAGGTTTCTCAGGCAACAGAATAAGTTCAAGGATGATTCCGGAGTAAAAAGATACCACACAGGAAGGAGAGACTACATATGTAATGGAATCTAGATAGGATGACATAATAGAAAAGTACTCTTTTGGGAGTGAGATCACAGATGAGTTGATTAATAATAACTGATGTTTATATAATGTTTTAAGATTTGCTAAATGTTCTGCATGCATGATCTTAGCTGTGCCTCATGGAATCCTGAGTTTAGCAATAATTGTTAACATTCCAAGTCACTTGCCCTTGCTGACAAAACTATAAAGATGAGTTTTGGATCTGAGTCTCTCTTGATAAGCTTTTACTTTTACCCTTAATTTTTCTGGCTGTTTCCTGTCAAGTAAGATTATATCTTTTACCCCTACTTTTAATTAAATTTTATTTTTTATTATTCAGGGTTTATTTTCTCTCTTTTCTTTTCCCCTTGAACAAAAAAATTGGAAAAAAAAACAAAACCCTTTTGACAAATCTGCTTTGCCAAGCAAAACCAATTCCCACATTGTTATTGAATCATTTCAATCATATCTGATTATTTGTGACCCCTTTTGGTGTTTTTTTTAAATAAAGATGCTAAAGTGGCTTACCATTTCACTTTCTAACTCATTTTATAACTGAAGAACTGAGGCAAACAGTGTTTACCCAGTCACACTGCTACTGTCTAAAGCTGGATTTGAACTTTTTTTTTCTAACTCCAGGGCTGAGGCTGTATCTCCTGTGCCATCTAGTTGTTCTATTCCCACATTGGCCATATTCCAAAATGTGAGTCTGATTTTGTTTATTGCCTCTCAATCAGAGTTGGTAGCCTTCTTCCTATTAAACTAGATCTGAAAAGGTTCCTTTTAGTCCTAATATTCTGTGACTCTGTAGATTTGAATGAGAAAGTTTATTATCTTTGTGGCAGTCATCCCTCTGTTTTCTCATTCATTCAGAAATTCACCCTGAATTCATTCAAGAAATCATCCCTATTTTGTTTCATTCATTCAGCAAATATTTAGTCTGTATTTCATTTGTATCTATGCCAAACCAAAAAAAAAGCATCATCCCTGTCTTTCAGGAACTTATAATATAATTGAGAAGAAAATAAAGTACATTTTGCTTTATTTCAAATAAACACAAATGTGTTAAGCAAGTTGAGAAAGTGTTGATTTATTAAGCAATATTAAATATTTATAAATTTCTTAACTATATGCAAGACCCTGAAAGGATAGGGTTAGTGTTATTTGGAGTAGGAAATCTCTCTTCTTGTGAAGTGGGGGACAGGAAGGTGAGGTAAGTCTCTCTCACATGTAATCTTGACACAGCTTTTTCCAAGTGACTTTCCCCTAAAATATGCATTCTTTCTTTGAAGCTCTTGCTTGTCTTTGGCTAGTCCATTCCTGTGTGATTGCTTTTTAAGATTTCTCTATTTGTAATCTAAATGCTTGAAACAGTTGTGTTAAATTCTTCACATTTCTGTGTATGTGTCTCTCCTTTCCAACTATTTCAGTGCTATGTCAACGCTACTTCCATTTATTGTCTCCTTAGAAACCTGGGGGGTCATCTCTGATTTTTTCTGGGACTTTACACAATAGAAAAATGGCCCCAGAATATTCTATTATTTCTTCTTCAAAGTGCCTCAGAAGTTCACCAAGTTCTTTGCATTTCTAGTGCCTACATCCTAGTTCAGCTTTTAATCATCTCAACCCTGGATGAATACAAGAATCTCAAAGCTGAACATCCCAATACTAGTCTTTCCTCATTCAAATCCCTCCTGTCCACTGTTGCCCAATAAATTTTTATTATATTGCTTTCATAATACCATTTGCCTATGGAATGGCTCCTTATTTCCTCCCAAATTAATCCAGAATCCTCATCTTGGCTTTTAGGGACCTCCATACCCTGATCCTCTGCCTATCTCTGTGTGTGTGTATGGGTGCCTATCTAATTATGTGTAAATACACACACACAACACATACATCTCTCTCTCTCTCTCTCTATATATATATATACACACATAAATACATTTATATACATACAAACATAGCTATATTAAAATGTATGTGTACTATGTATATATACACCTATGTGTATCTATTATACATCTATTATATATATATATATATATGTAAATAAATAAATATATATATACATATATATATATATATTCAGAGATAGGTATACATACATATATGTATATATACATATAAATATATACACATACCAGTAGGTAGAATGGGCCATATATATGTATATATGTCTCTCTCTATCTTTCTCTTTCTGTCTTTCTCTCTGTCTCTCTCTCTTTGTCTCTCTCTCTCTCTCTCTAAACTCCAGTGCAGTAAACCTTTCCATCAAATTTTCACTTTCTCCCAATATTTTCCCTTTCTCCTGACTTTCCCCTTTCTTTTAATGGTCTAGTAACCCAGTCTCAAAACATGGGAGTCATCACTATTTCTTTCTTTTCCCTCTCCCACATGCATCTGATCAGTTTCAAAATACAATATATATGTATATATATATGTATATATATATGTATATATACATATATATACATATATATACATATATATATATATATATGTATATATATATATATATATACTTCTTTTCTGTGTCTGTCTTTTCACTCATGGTATCATATTTCTAGTTCATTATCTCTGAATGGCTTATTGTGATTATCTACTAATTAATGTCCTCACTCTTTCTTTCACCTTTAATCTATCCTTCAGGTAACTGTCAAAATAATTTTTTTTGAGCATGTGCCCCAAACCTTCCTTGACTTTTATCACAAAAGGATAAAACACAAACTCCTTAGGTTGTCATTGCTTGACCTGACCTATATGCTTACTATGAGAGGAAGCTTAGCAACATATTGGCTATATGGCCCTGGACAGGTCCCCTGATTACCAATTTCCCAGTCAATTTTCTAAGACAATAGATAGCTGGACAGTTGCTGATCTACATTAGTAGATGCAATTTCTCCACTGACAGCTTCCTCCATTGATGAAAACAATCAATAAACATTTATTAAGTATTTATAATGTGCCTGGCATATAGTAGGCGCTTATTACATTTGTCATCATAGTCAGGCAATGATGACTCCAGTGCTAAATATTGTTATTAAAAAAGATGGAAAAACCCCTCACAGGTCTGAATTTAAAATGTATTTATATTGTAATTTGTATTATAGTTATTTCTGTGCCTACCTTATTTACTCTTTCTTGCTTACAGGTTCATCAAAGACTGACACTATATCATTCTTTCATCATTTTCTCCCGAAGTGAGAGCTGTACCTGGTATATTATGAGAACTTAATCAATGTTTGTTGAATTAAATCTTCACTAACATAAGTGTTCTATGAACTGTAGTGAATTGCAAAGATGTTTCATTTTCATTACTAATGGTATTCTATGAACATATGAATTGAAAAGATTTTTTTTGTCTAAGAGGAGCATGATGTATTTAGCAATTTTTAGTTATTTAGATAAACTATTATTTTCAAATAGATTACAAGCTTTTTGAGAACAAAATTCATACACTTTCTTTATAGCCTGGTGCTAGTCTCACTGAAGATTGAATTCAAGTTGAAGAATTAATGAAATTTCACATTTTTCAAAAGACTAATAGGACTCTGCAGCAAGCAGACAAAGGATGAGAGTGCTTTCAGAGGTTTAATGCTAGTTTTGGGAGGTAAGTAGGTAGGTCAGGGGTTATATCTAAAATAGTCTACGTGACACTAAAGGATGAAATTGAAAAGTAAAAAATTCATTCAATCCACTGATAAAATGTGAAATAATTTAATTTTGTTGTTTTTCCCTATTAACATTTTGGCATGTAGACTCAGGCTGAAAGGATACTGCCCTCTGGGAAGAGAGCTTCACGTTTGTATAGCTCAGAAGCTGCTTTTCTTTGTGTGAAGAGCAAAACTCGTTATTTCCTTGATGATTTTTTTTGTAGCTGTAACTAAATGACTTGAGAAGGAGAAGGACCAAGAAAAATATCTTCACTTAGAGACACAGAACTACATCATGCAGAAGGGATCTGATTGGTAACTTTAGTCCCTAGTGGGCCATTCAGTCACAGAGGAATGGAGCTTGCTCAATATTCTGTACATTTTTTTTTTTTTTAGACAGAGATGCGTCTTTGGTATCTGAACTAGTAAATTGCAGGGCTGCTGTCCATGCTTATTTTCTAAATCCCTTCTGTCTGGCAGTAGGAAGAAAGATTCGTTAACCTTTTATTTTTTCTCTTTAGAAAAAAAAAGCACAATACAAACATCACTACTTGAAAAAAAATTTAAATTCTTTGTTGTTCTTATAAATAGACCTGAAGAAACTACATTAGTGTTTTCGATCCCCTGATGTATTCCTTTCAGTAAACAGTGCAGAAAACATTGGTAAAGGCTCCAAATCCATTAAGAAGGAAATAACATTGCTTCATAGCTGCAAGTAGTTCTGATGATGATCAATTATAGTTGATCTCTGTATTTCATTAGAATGCTGATTGGTCTTCATTCTGCTAGACTTGGTGGGAGATCTGCCAGGTCCCAAGCCTTACTAAATCTTAATGATCCTTAGCAAAGGTGACAGGGTGACCACTGTCTCATAGGCAAATGGGCCATTACCTATCCATCAGAAAACCAGGTCACAGGATGTCATGCTGACCGACTACTTTAATTAGTGTTCCTGAGTTAACAGAACCTTGATTAGTTTTTTTTTTTCCTAAATCTACATGTCATTCAACACGGGGTGGTTTACTGTGTATTCCATTCCCCATTCTCCCAAATCCTTTGTTATAAATATGAAATTGAAGCCATTAATTTACTATCATCTCCCTCTGTGGAGTAAGAACATGATTGCTTTAAGATTTGCAACATGCCTTATATGTGATCATATGACCCTCAAAAACTTTATAAAGTGTTGAAATAATTATTCCCAGGAAACTGTGGAACAGAGAGGTTAATGGATTGCCCAGATACTGTGTAACTAGTAAGTATCTGAGACATTTGAACTTGGGTCTTCTTATTCCATATCCATTTCTGGATCCATCATGTCATGCTGGTATGCTATTTAATGCAGTGGTTAGAAAGCAGATCTTGGGATCAAGCTATGTGACTCTTGGCAAGTCCATTTACCTTTTAGATTTCTAGGTAATTCTCTAAGATTTAAAGATATAGAGGAAATGTTCACCTGAATTAGTGGATGGAATTTTCTTACTGAGAAGTTATCTCTGAAGATAAAGTTTTATCTCTTTATACTTTAAAGAAAGTTATCTAATCAATATTCGGAGATTAGTTACATGTAAGGCATTGACTCAATAGCTGTGTTCCCTTACAAGTAAGGACCATTTTCTTTCTCCTTTCCCAAAGTTTCCAAGCAGTTGGAAAGTTTTAGGGAAAATAATTCCTACAAAATTTGCACATAGATCAGCATCCAAGCAGATTGATTCTAGTTTTTGATATAGTGAGACAGTCTCATGGAGCAATAAAGGATGCATTTAAGGAGTATTTATTCTGTGCCCAGAACAGTGTTGGGTTCTTTAAGGGATAAAGAACTATAAGATATATAGAAGTATAAGATAAAGAAGTATAAGATCCCTGTCCTTCAAATCTAGTCAAAAGGGACCAGATCAACACTCACAAACAATTTAGTTCTAATTTCTGTGATAGATTATAAATGCAATAGAGTTTAGACAAGACAAAGATCAGTGAGATTTGGAGGAGTCTGGTAAGGTGTCATGAATTCAATTTACTTGAATTCAATTCAACAATACTTATCTAGCCACTGCTGAGTGTAAGACACTGTTCTGGAATTTGTTTTTTATCCTATAGGCATTGGGGAGCTACTGAAGGCTTCTGAACAGAATGGGGATGTAATTAGATCTTTGCCCTAGGGAGATTGATTTGACAATCTCTCCCAGTCTGAAGACTGAGTGGGATAGGAAAGATTGCCTGGAGGGAGAACAGTATCTGGGTGAAGAGAAACTGAATTGAGGTGGGAGCAAAGTGAGTGGAGAAAGAAGAATGCATTTAAAAGGTTTTGTGGATGTAGCACCCACAAGATCTGTCATATAACTGTAAGGGGTGAAGGATGGGAAGAATCAAGGGTGACAGTGGTTTTGGGTCTGAATGATTTGAAAAAACCATCAACAACAATAAGGATTTAGGAAGGAGGAACAAATTTTGGAGAGATGATGAACTCATTCTGAACTGTCAAAGTGTGTAACATTGTTGGAACATTTAGATGGGACTATCATGTAAGAATTGGAAATATGGGACTCAGTCTCTGTGGAGAAGATGATGGTAAAGATATTGGGAAAATGATCTGTATAGAGACAATAATGTGAAATCTGAGGGGTGTTTGAGATTTAGGTTAAATATGTGGGAAAATCTTCCTAGTCTCTATTCACTGTAAGCCTTTCCTCACATTTTCCCTTGGATTCCAAAGAAAAATATAATTATATTTCTTCATATTTTTCCTTTATGTTATAATTATCCCAGATATTTATTAATCCTATTATCCAGGGCTCTGTAAAATAAAGTTAGCTCAGTTCCTTCTTAGTCTGGCATTACTTATTGACATCTCACAAAATTTTTCCCAAGTGCTGTCCTTGGTGCTCTTTGTCCTTCCCTTTCTCTATTTGGGGAGAGGATATAGGGAGGGAATCTATCCCACAGATCCAACTATCTTTTTGTGCTTACTGCTTCATTCTTTAAGCTTTACTCTTCTCTCTCTGGACTTCTCCTCTATGCCCTAGCAGCTTTCTCTCTATGATAGATGCATCTGCTTTTCAGACCTTCTCTTCTCTAGAAGATCTTTCTTCTCCTGGGGCTCTCTCCTATGATTAGCAATTTCCTTCTAGAACCTCCATTTTAAAGGAAATGCCCAGAACAGCCTCATATTTACTCTGTTATTCATCTCTTGGCTCTATTCCTGATTCTTTGGATCTCATTGTACCCCTATAAAAATCCATAAAAGCATCTTTCTTCCTTTCAGTTGTCTTTTATGTCTATCTTCTCTCAGAATATAAACTCTGTGAGTGCAGGAATTGCCTTTCCTCCCTTGTATTAATATTCCCAGCGTTTAGCAATGCTTGGAATATGGTATGCACTTAATAAATGCTTTTGGTATGCATTTACTAATGTATGTATTATGTATGGAGAATTCTATTTCTAGTCTACTTTTTTTCTGAGACTTTAGAACTAAATTTCCAATGGATTATTGTAGATAAAATGTTTAAATATATCATTGGCTTCTAAAAGTCAACATTTATCAAGTTTTATTGATTGTACCTACTTTTTTTTGTTTTTGCTTTTTGATAGGTACCCCCTTTTTCATTCATGAACAAAAACTTCTAGCTCAGGACTTCATGATTTCTTACTTGCACTATTAAAATACCTTTCTTTCTGGCTTCCCTCCTTCCACTCTTTCCTCACTCTAATCTATATTCCACATAGCTGCCAAAATCTTTCTAATGCTTTTATTTAACTGCATCATATTGTATAGAGACCTTCAGTGTATTCCTGTTACCTCTAGTTTAAAATGCAAACTCCTTAGCCTGACATTTAAAGCCTTTCCATAATCTGATTCCAACCTGTAATTTCTGCCTTATTTCATATTGCTCCTCTTCAGAAATAGCTGGGTGAAAGCCAGACTGATCAAATAACTTTTTTCCCAGACCTGCCCTTCTATCTTATTATGTTTTGTTTGTTTGTTTGTTTTCACTCTGGCTTGGTCAAGTACTGGATTGGATTCCTTCTTTATCTTCTCTCAAGCTGCAGTTCAGGTTTTATGACATCCTGTGTGAAGCCTTTCCAGATACCCCCAATTATGGACAGCTCTTTTTCCACTTGAATTCCCTTGAGCTTACCTAGCTATGTGTATATTTTCCCCCTGAAATAGAACATAGCCTGCTTGAATACAGTGTCACTTTCATTATTTTTTGGGCTTTGGGTCCCCTATGTCTAGGGCAGCTAGACACAGGAGATAGAGCACTGAACTTTGAATCAGGAGGATGAATCTTCTTGAGTTCAAATAAAGCCTACAACAACTACCAATTGTACAAGCCTGGGAAAGTCACTTACCCATGTTTGCCTCAGTTTCTTCATCTGTCAAATGTGCTGGAGAAGGAAATGGCAAAGTATTCTAGTATCTCTGCCAAGAAAATCCCTAAAAGTGTCACAAAGTCAGATTTGATTAAAATGACTAAACAACAACCCCTATGTCTAGTTCAATGTCTTGCATTCAGATATCTATTGAATTGGAACTGAATGTACTATTCAGCAAAATTTCCTCCTTTTGATTATCTGATTTCTATTAGTTGACACTATCACTTGAAACCTCAGTCATCTTTGAACTTCCCTTCTCCTTCACATTTCACATCCAATTAATCATTAGGCCTTTTTCAATATCCATCAAATTAATTCTCTTCTCTACATTCATACCACTACATTATTAATTCAGAATGTCTAGTCTATGACTATTGCAATAGCCTACTGTTTTTTCTCTTTAGTCTATCCTAAGTTTCATGGCTAGACTAACCATTCTAATGTAAAACTTTGACCATATCACTCTGTTGCTCAAAAATCTTCATTGCGAATCGACTTAGCCTGGCATTCTAGGCCTTCCACAATGTGTCTCTAACCTACCTTTTAATTCTTATCTTACATCATTACATCTTGTTCTAGGATCCATTAAAGTTTGATCAATTGCATTTTTACAAGCATAATCAATGTTTCTCACTGTGCTTTTGTCAATGTTCTTGACATTGAGTTACCCTTATGGCCTTTCCTTTGCTCCTACCTATCATTGAAATTCCACTCAACTCTCAGAATGCTCCATTAAATGTTCCCTGACCCTCCCAGCTGTAAACAATCTTCCCTTCCTCTGAATTCACAAAATATTTCCCTTACAAATTTAGCATATTCTGTCTTATAACATAGTATTTTTGTATCTGTGTTATATTCCCCACCAGAGTATAAATATCTTGAGGACTAGAACTTTCTTATTTATCATTATATTATGCCTTCTGCTTTGTACAACATTTGCAGATAACAGCTATTAAATCTGTATTTATTTAATGAATAACAATGGTTCTCATTCCTGGTTTTTCAATGCTCTAGAGATTCTTTAATGATATGAAGGGGTCTTATGAACTTAGAAAAAATAAAATGAAAACTAATTCACTTTAAAGTATAGAAGATCATATTTTATCTAGAAGAACTGTTTTTTTTAATGACAGAGATGGTTTGTATTGTGATAAAACAGGCAGTTCTAATTCTAAAAATATTGGGAGTCATGATTTCAAGAACATAGAATTTTAGATGATATGTGACAGGACAAAGATATATAAAAATCTTATCAACAGTTGAAAAAATGAATAATTTATACCATATATGAGTCTTGAATTAATTTGAATGATCCATTGATGCTCTTCTCTTGCCAAATCTCCTCTTTGGATCACTCCCACAATCTGCTACTTATTTTTCTGAATGGATGGAGCTAGTCAAAGTCCCACAACCATGCTACCTCATGTGTACATTACAAACTCCTGTTATCTAATATTAGGTGGACTTTCACTCCAGAAAAGAAGCCTTTCTACTAAATTGATTTCCTATCTCACTTCATAAAGAAACTATTTATGTGTCTTCAAGACACTCCATGTTTTTTCTTTCCTATTCTTGGTGATTTATTTGCTGAAAAAGTTGAGGTCTTTCAAAATGACTTTTCTCTTCTCCTATTCTATTTCAAAAGCCATGGGGAGCATCTCAAGTTCTCTTTATCTTAATCTTTGAGAAAGAACTATGCTTTCTCTTGGAAGGACAATCCCTCCTAAGTTCCTTGGTCCTCTTCTGGCTTCTTTAAAGAAGGCAGAATTTAATTAGTTCCTACCCCTAATCTTTGGCTTCTTTTGATCACTAGGTTCCTTTCCTACTTTCTTCAAATATGCCCAATTTTCTTTTATTAAAATAAACAAACAATGTGAAACTTCACTAGACCCTACTATCCCTTGACATTGTTGTGCTAGATCTCTTTCCCCCTTTTCAGCCAAACTTCTCAAAAAGTTATTTATACTTATGGTGTCTACTTTCTCTCCTTTCACTAACTCTTCAATTTTTTTTTCTTTTTGTGGAGGCAATTGAGGTTAAGTGACTTGCCCAGGGTCACACAGCTAGGGAATGTTAAGTATTTGAGATTTGAACTCAGGTCTTCCTGACTTCAGGGTTGGTGCTCTATCCACTGCACCACCTAGCTGCCCCTCCTCAATCTTTTGTTGTCTGGTTTTCAACTTTGTAACCATGACTACTGACTTAATTACCAGATCTGATAGTCTTTTTTTTTTTTTTTTTTTTTTTTTTTTTTAGGAAAAACTTCAAGTAGGAGAAAATTGTGCTGCATTTTTAAAGAACAGAGAATACCGATGATACAGAGATAAGAAGAGTTTATTTCAGAAATGAAGACGTCTGGGAAAAAAGGCATAGAAGTGGAAGAAGAAGTCTCAGGAGTGAGAAACACAGAGAAAGCTACTTTGAATGGATTGTGGTGTATGGGAGAAGAAGGAAAAAAACCAAGGAGACAAGAAAGATGGGTTGGGCCCAGTTTATATAGGGCTTTCAAAGTTAAACCGAGAACTTTATACTTTATTTTTAGAGCATTAGGAAGCCATTGGAGAACAATAACAATAATAAAATAGTGAAGTTATATGGTCAGGTCCATGATGAAGGAAAATTACTTCTGCAGCAGTGTTGCTTGGACTGCAGAAGTGAGAGTTTGGAGGCAGGGAGCCCAATCAGGAGATTGTTACAACAATCTAAGTAAGAGGTGATAGGGGCTTCTGCTATGGTGGTAGCTTTGAGTTTAGATAAAGGGTCAGCCAAATTGATAATTGTTATAAGAGTAGGAATAAAAAGATTTGTGTATGTGATTTTAGTATGATATGATTTAGTGTGATAAGTGAAATTAGGAAAATGAGTTATCTAGGAAAATATTGGGATTCCAAACCTGGGGCATTGAAAGGATGATAGTACCTTCAACAGAAACATGAAAGTTCATAAATGAGGAGTTAAGTCAAGTCAATAAGAATTTATTGAATACCTGTCACATACTAAATACTCTTCTAAGAGTCAGGGATACAAAGAAAAGGAAAAAAATCCTTGTTTTGGGGGACTTTACAATAAAATGGGGGAGTCTATATGAATACTTTTGTACAAACAATAATGAAATCTCATTGCAAGTAAGATTTGTTTTTATTCTTTAAATTTGTATTCTTACCACCCAACACAGTGCCCCACAGAATAAGTGCTTAATAATACATGTAATTAATGGACTTGCCTGTGAGATTGGGAGCCATTTTGGTTTTAGGCTACATTGTCCAGATTAATTTCCACAAGTATTTATGAAGTCCTTTTTCTGTGTAAGACATTGTGTTAGGTCATGGGGAATAAATGTATGGCATAAGACACGATCTCTACTTTTCTTCAGTTTTCTTGTCAAAACTTACTTTTTCAATGCTGAGAATCTCTTTCCATTATTGTTCTCCCTCTGAAAATGGATAATCATGATGTTCAAATTATATGCTTCTCAGATTTTGACTCTTTATGTCATTTATCCTTTTATCTCTCCCCCTTTATTCTTCATTTAAAATGTTTAGATATGATTCTAATTCCAGTTTGAAGCCTGTAGGATAAAGGGTCTATGTAGTCTGATTTTAAAGATGTGATCTCTCCAGCTGATCAAGTATAAAAAACCTGCCCATTCCCTTTTCATACCTTCATCAAAGAACCTCATTTCATTAAGTGTGTAGATTATTGTTATGAGGATTTTTTAGAGAAGGAAAATTAAAACATATAGGTTGGCAGTTATTGATGACTTTTTAAGTGTCTGTGATCTTTTGGAAGTATTTGGTATCTTCTTTTCCTTCAGAAACCTTTGGATTTAGTCATCAAAAGCCCACTAATTTGTAACTTTCTACCCAGAGCTCCTTGGTACATCCATGGAGTTATCTAGTTGCTCCTAATTAATATCTTTGGTTTTTTGAGCACCACTTTGGCCATGTTTTTGGTGTTGTCTCTACTTCACTTATACAAGTAATTATACTAAGATAATACAAAGCAAATATACTAAGATAATCTGGAATGCTTATTAAATACATTATGGAAAATTAAAAACAAAGATTGGCAGTTATTGATGACTTTTGGAATATAACAAATTAAACAACTTCTGATATCTTATTCAATTTTGGAGGTCTGAGATTTACCACATATATACTAGTCACCATTCGAGTAGAAATTCCATAAAGGTAGGTACCTAAACTTTTGTATTTCACACCTTGTTTACCTCAGTGCTCTGAATAGAATAGATAGTAAATTCATATTTCATGAATGGAATTGAAATTCAATTGAACTGATTTGAAATGAGATCTCAGATCCTAATAGTGCTGTAAACATGTTAAAACAATTTAATTTAGTCTTAATCCTAATATTTTGAAAATAG
The DNA here is from genome assembly GCA_023553655.1 of Myrmecobius fasciatus. Taxonomy (NCBI): domain Eukaryota; kingdom Metazoa; phylum Chordata; class Mammalia; order Dasyuromorphia; family Myrmecobiidae; genus Myrmecobius; species Myrmecobius fasciatus. The sequence goes on from JAJPUD010000239.1 coordinate 614,473, forward strand.
CCATCTGGGTAAGTTATATAATCGATAATAAATTCAGCATTTGTTTCTTTCTTTTCCTCCTACACTCTAATCCTATTGTGTAGTAAATATAGGCTGTGATGTGCATAGCATATTTGGTTGCCTTGGTTAATATCTACTTGCCTAGACAGAAATTCTAACCCCATAATACATAATTTTAAAAATAGAGAGCAAAACTTGAAATAATTTAGTGAGGGCATGTCAAAATAGGAATATTTACCATTTTGTATAAGAAAGACGGGAATAATTACAAAAAGTCAAATTACCTGACCAAAGTAGTTATATAATTATCTGTAATACAATGAATATGCCATGCAACAGGGAATTGGGTATATTTACTAAAGAGAAGTTTAGAGAATTAGTTAAAAATGCAAAACCAGAAAAATCAAAGGCACAAAATGCAAGAAGCTAAACTGAGATAAATAGGAAAATGGAGGAGTTTTTTTTTTAATACTTCTTGAGGCTGAGACTGAGAGAGAGCAAACAGGTCCACTGGCAGAAGATCCAGAATGCTGAGGTTTTACAAGAAAGTCTTAGTTTTCTACCAGAATTCTCAAGTGGTATTTTTTTTGGTGATATGAAGTAGAGTATCATGAAACAGAAATGACTGAGTGTTAATTTTGGTTCTGACTGCCCTCTGTTCTAATTATTTCAGAGAATTCCAGAAGCTAAAAAAGTTGATAGGATCAAAGGGATTTCAGTGATTATTCCACACTTACCTGTAACCTGGTGCTTTTGAAGCATTGAAATATCGCTGTGGGATAAATCTCCCTGGCTCTCTGAATGGGTGCAAAATTAACCCTTATCAAAACCTATAAGACTTGCGACATTGAGTCCAAAGTAGATGAGTAATAATAATGACAATCTATGTGTATATAGTTATTTATTTCATCAAAGAGCTTTTTCTATATTATCTAATTGGATTCTTGCAATGATCCTCTAAAGTAGAGAAAGCATTATCTCCCTTTTACAGATGTGAAAACTGAAGTACAGAAAAGTTGTATGTAAAACAGTTAAAATAGAATGGCCTTTACATGAGGCAATGAGGTGTCACAAAGCAAAGGGAAGAGATCACCTTACCTCCCCTAAGTATGATTTCTGGTGGTTTAGCTGAGAGAGGGGAGTTGTAACAACAAAGGGATCTGAATCTACATTTTTAAACTCTACATCCAGTATTCTTTCCACTGTAGAGTTTTCTATGGCCTTCCCTTTCTTGCTTTCTTTCCTTCCAGTAGGTTTCCACTGCTAGGATACCTTTCTCCTACTTACCTCTCACAAAATTGGTTCCCAGGAAAAGCTCTAATAAGTTCATACTGAAATATTAGGAAACAAGGATTCATCTTTGGTTTTAGGAGGATTAGCAAAGGTGCTTAAACAATAGAATACATTTTCATTTTCCTGAATTCTAGAATAACTCAATTAAAATAATTTAAGGGCCCAAACGTAATTGATCATTATTTTGGCTTAATAAATTAATAACAAAAACTTATTGCCCTTTTCCCAGAGGCTACAGAGCATCTCCCAATGTGTCATATTTTTAGGTATGATTCCTCTAAAGGTAATTTGAGTTTAAATAGAAAAACAGCACAGTAAATCAAAGGAATAAATCCAAGTTTATGAAGCTATCTGATAGGAATCCTCTTGGGACAAAAACAGGGAAAGATATGCCCTTCTCATGGCTTTACTGAACCCAAACTCTATAATTTCATTCCTTTTGAGCTTGAAGGCTAGAAGATTTGGAGAGAAGTGCATATTCACCTGGATATAATCAGAAACCTTCTTGAGTTCATAAGTCTTAAAACAGCCCTGAGGCTTTGGTCATATTCTAATTTATGTGTAGAGAGGGTTAGGTGGCCCCAGAGGGCATAGCGTGCTGGACCTGAAATATGTATTTGTATATATTTTATATAGTAATGTATATATTTTTAGCATTGAAGCTCTAGGAAGCAGCAACAGTTTCCTTTTTATCTCCAGTGCCTAGTACAGTGTCTGGTACACACTCAGTGCTTAATGCTTGCTTGTTTATCTATAGAGATAGAAGAGAAATATTTTTTCATAAGACCCTGGCTGATTGAAATATTAAAAAAGAATAATTATGCTAAAATTATAGATGGCATTTGTTTGATTTCCATATCTTTAAAAAAACAGCACTAGAACAAATCCCATCAGAATCCAAGTGCAAGATCACAGAGTCCAGTATGGAAACACGATGTTGCTCTTCACCCTTGTAAAAATCTCTTATTTAATTAGTTGGTGGTTACTTTTTCCATCAATAGAGTCCTCTCTATGCCTTCAATAGCTTCTGAGGCCAAAATAATTCATAGCCTTCTAGTCAGCTTCTAGAGGGGAGGTCCCCAAGCTTAGCTAGACTGGTCTTTCGAAAAGAAACTTCCAAAAGGGAATGGCTGGACCTGTTCTTGGAGCTTGTCCAGCTTGATCAGACCTTCCAGACCTTGAGTTGCACTAGCATGATGATTGATGGCTTCAGGTCAGCATGTTTATAGTGAAGTAGGAATTTGGTAGCAAGTTTTATATAACTGGTATTATTAGGAGTGAATCTGATGAAACACCGTGTTAGTTCAGGTTCCATTTGGAGGACAAAATGAGATATTTCAAAGTCACTGAAGAATTAAAATTTTTTTTCTTAAAACTGGCACAGCAAATATATGTAACATGTTTAGCACTTAGGTTCTTTAGCCCTCTCCATACTTTCTCTGTCCATTCCCACTGGTCAGTGTCTGGTCAGTAAGACAACGTATAATGTCTCCCGTGATCTTCAGATGTCTGTCAAGTCAGTCAATAGAGGGACTTTTTAGGCACTTGTGTGACTAGAAAACTGTTAAGGAAAGTAGGGACCAATCAGGTCTTGGGGACAGCTTTGTTGCCATATAGGGAAAATTAATCCCTGTTGAGGAAGGGGGAATTCTAGTATTTATTGGTCCTGTCACAAGTGTCAAACATAATTTACTTTGGATAGACTCAGAATGAATGGGCTTACATTGCAGCAAGTGAGATTTAGATAAGACCAGAGATAGCAAAACAGCATCATTTTAGCCAGCAGATTTACCGTTCCTCATTCCTTTTTGTTAAAATAGAGCATGGTATTAAAAGACTTGAAGCTAGCTGTTTCCATAAAACTCTGGTGCACTATCCATATGAAAAGTGTTTCTTCAGGGCAATAGGAAAGTTTCAAATTCATAATTCATTTATTGGAACTTTGATTTATTAAAGCATTCTTGTATTATCTTCTCTCCACCTTCCTTCCTTCAGATATTGAATATTTATTCTTTTCTTTCATCATAATTTATGCACACGTGTGCATTTATATAATAAAAATGATGAAATTAAGTCATCTTCTGGCCAAGAGAAATAGTATTATTTTGTGTGTTTATATGCCATGAGAAGCAACCTCTCCAATGCCTTCATGATATTTGGCTTATAAGTTTAGACTGGAAAAATAAAGAATGGAAAAAATAAGATAGTTTCCTTCCCTCCCTCTCCCCCAGCCTGTTGCCCCAAACAAGGATCTCATCCAATTCACTTTTGGAAGATAGCTATTATAAGAAAGAGAATGAAGCTCACAGATTTCTGTATTAATTGAGTGATTCAGCTTAACATTAACCCGATGAAGCTTTGGGTGCCCTATTGGGGACTAATGTCTAATGTATGCATTGTTCTATACATGCTTCTTATCACTTGGGCCTGATTAAGCCACTGGGATCATTACATTTATGTGGAAACAATGAAAATTTAAACAAATGGACTATTTGGTATAAAAGGAAATGGGACCAAAGACGTACTTTTTTTTTTAATGAAAAATGACTTTTCCTCCAAGCTGAGAACAGCAGCAGAAGGATTTGGGAACATAAACATAACCAATCTGTCTATTCCAGGGGATAAAGGCTGTTTCTTAAATATAAAGGAACAAAATATCTAAGCAGCAAGTGAGTAGAAAGCATTTGCATAATGGATTTTATTTACATAAATTATATTGCTTATACCACTTGTCTGATAGGACTTGGCAAAGGTGGAAGAAAACAGTTTAAATGGAGTGTAAAGAGATGAGTAAAATGTCTTCCTATGGTACTCTTTTTTGGTCTTCCTTCAATTCTCCCCATTTTCTGTAACCTGTATTTATGTAGGGGCAAGAATGTGCATTTATGTCCCCCTGCCTCCCTCCAAATATAGCCTCAAAGGCGAAAAATGAGTCTTGGTCATTCATGAACTCTCCATGCTTCCTATCTTGTTTCATCTCCTTTTATTGAAGGGGAAAATGAGTGCATCTGTCAACTGCTGGGGCATGTTAACTCCTGTATGTTTGGATTTGACAGCCACTGGCTGTGAATTTTCTCACCATAACAACCAAATGAAAATGTCAGCAATGAATCCTTCTGCTAAGAGCCAGGTTTCTTTTTTCTTATATGCATCAGTTCCCTTTGACCAAGTAGAAACTTTACTTGTTGTAAAGAAGCCCAGAGCAAAGAGCATCTTTCTAATTGTGTGTGACATGTTAGTGAAGAAGGCTTCCCTTTTTCTCCAAGGATGGCCACTGCTAGGTAGAGCTTCAAACAGTATGCTTCTTTTTAACCTTTCTTTGGTTATTTTATAGCTTACTTTTAAGTCTTAAAAAGCCTATGAGTCACTTTTCAGAATAATATTTTAAATGCATAAAATAAAATATGGAGGACTGCAAATGAAATCAACACAATGATACAAATACAAAAATAATGATACAAAATATGATTAAGATAAAAAAATCACGGTCCCCAAATTAAGAACCTCTGAATTGGTTATTTTATTATCAAGTTCTATCATGACTATGTAATCTCATAATAATGTATAAGCTACAGAATGTCTCCAGGATGTGCAGGAATCTTCTACAAAATGTCATAGAGAAAGGATTAACAAAAATCTACCTAATAAGCGAAGGAATCAAACACTTGTATTATAGCAACACTCTTTTATATGTATTAATACATATATATATATATATTACAATTTTTTTTACAAAATATTTTACAAAATGGACAAAAATACAATAGAACATGGGTATTGTTAACACATGATTTTCTAAGTCAATATGGTTCCATCAGAGATTTTTGTATGTTTTAAATAGCATCCATTTCTATTTAAATTTGACACCTTTGCAGTAAAGCATACTGTTTCCTTAGTAGAAACATTGGTTTATGCTTAGCAAGCAAAGGCAGATTTTTCTATGGATAATGTGGCTTAAATCCATTCTCATGGAATAAGCAAGACACTCATAGAAAGGGAGCAATCAGGTCTTATTCAGGCTCTGGTACCGTGAGGTCACTCTACGGCTTTCTCTATGACTGAATTCTTTTTCTTCCACCCTAAAAATCTCAAGCCTTGGCTGATTGTTGCCTCCCACAGTTTTCTCATCTCTGGTTTCTCATTTAGTTCAAACTGTGGAATACAGATCTATCCCTCTCTCCTTTGCTCTGCTCCTTAAAAAAAATGCCCTCAGTGGATCACAACATAGTATTTTCACTCTTTTTGTTGTGGTTTTCTTGAATTTTATTTTCTTTCTCATTGTTTTTCCTACTTTTTGATCTGATTTTTCTTGTGCAGCAAGATAATTATATAAATATATATGCCTATATTGAATTTAACATATATTGGATTACATGCTATTTAGGGGAAGGGGTGGGGAGGAAGGGGGGGAAATTGGAACACAAGGTTTTTCACGGTCAGTGTTGAAAAATTATCCTTGCATATGTTTTTCCCCCCTGAGGCAATTGGGGTTAAGTGACTTGCCCAGTGTCACAAAGCCAGGAAGTGTTAAGTATCTGAGACAATATTTGAACTCAGGTCCTCCTGACTTCAGGGCTGGTGCTTTATCTACTGTACCACCTAGCTGCCCTGCATATGTTTTGAAAAGAAAAAAACTTCAATAAAAAAGAAAAATTTAAAAAATTAAAAAAAATGCCCTCAATACTTGTTTAGGTTTGTGGGGTTTAAATGAAGTATTTCAGCTTCATACACAGTATAAGATGGTAGTAGGGAGTATAACCACAAATTTAGGAATGTTATATTATACATATTTTGTTGCTTATTCCTGATCCTTTGCAAGGAGAGAAAGAGAAATGCAAGTGGATAAAAAGCTGGCTTTGAAGTTAGGAAACTTTCACACATAATAAAAGTGTGATCTTAGAAAACTTAATTTGTCAGTATCCTAGATAACTCTCTATGACTATAAATTTCAGAGAAAGAGATTTTAATAGATAGAAGGAGGCTCCTCATATAGCAATTGCCTTTACCTGTGAAATTACGGGTCCAATGTCATCCCTAGCCTCTACATGTAAACTAAAAGGTCTTTATGCCTCTTAGGAGTCAGAGTACTCACTTTTGTGAGATAGGGCTATCTCAATTCTAGCCCTCTAATTAGTGGATTCTGTTTAGTAAATTTATTTGGCATCTCAGACTTTATAGAATCCATTTTCTGAACCTAAATCTGGAACAAGAACTACTTGCTTTCACAGAACCTCCCACCCCCAATCCCAAATCCTTTCCCCTCTATTTATAATACAGAATTTACAAACTTCCTCTTTTGCCCCGGGGACTGGTAACTCCTCCTGGCTTGCAGACAGACTCTTTGCCCCTGAATTACTTGTTGAGAGTCCTTGGACTTCTAAGCTTTCTCTACTTATTTCTGGATACCTTAATATTTTTATTTCTAGAAACTCTCTTTTACCATTGATGTACTCTATAGTATTGCCAGAAATGAATCCTTCTACTACAGAAAAAACAGATGATTCTGCCTTTGGTGGTGAAATTATCTCCTGCACAGTTCACCATATACAGACTGCCCCTCTATAGAACTCATATCTTACAAAGATAGAAGTCTCTGATCTTTCTCTAAGACTGGATAGCTCTCATCTGATTCTCAACACAAGCTAACAAGGATGATGATGATGATGATAAAAGCTAACATTTATATGTAACATTTTATGGTTTTCAAAGCACTTCACATATTTTTTTCTCATTTTGTTCTCACAATAACTCTACGAAGCAGGAGCTATTATTATCTTTTAATTTACAAATGAGCAAAATGAAGGAGAAAGAGGCAAATGGTATATCTAGGGTAACCTAGCTAGTGATCATCTGAGGGAGAATTTGAACTCTTCTTCCTGAAGGTCAGCCCTCCCTGTACCATCTCTGCAGTTGTACATCCAGATCAAGCTTTGGTCCTGATAGAGATGATTAACTCCCCTATCAAGTAGGACATGAGTCTTGGCTATTTGAGACTCAGAGAGGTTGACTCGTTCAAATTCATGTAGCTGGTAACAATCAGAGGCAGGATTCACTTCCAAGAGTTTCTGCTTCCTTTTTCAGCTTGATGTCTACCATGCCATGCTGTTTCTTAGACATCATATGACAAATAATTCTTTACTTGGTAGGATGTTTGTGCCTCTTGGCTCACTTTTCTATCCCAAAGGCTTTTTATTTAAGTCTGAACAATTCAAAAGATGATTAGTTCTAATTTGGACCCAAAACAGTAAGTAGGGATAGAGTTAGGGAATTGGATCTGTGATTTAAGTAGTACAAACATTTCTCAGGTGAGAAAATCAACACAAATTGGCACTTTCTCTTGAAATCTCAAAAATTGCCTAAAACATTAAGAATTTAAATGATTTGGCCATAGTTACCCATTCTACATATGTCAGAAGTGATACTTGAACCTGAGACTTCCTGAATTTGAGCCTAATTTTCTAACCATCATATTACTCTGCCTTTTTTGGCAAATAAATAACCTGCCATAGTCACCCATTCTACATATGACAGTTTGAGCCTGAGATAGTCCTGAATTTGAGCCATCATATTACACTGCCTATTTTGGCAAGTAAATAACTTGCCATAGTCACCCATTCTACACATGTCAGAAATGATACTTGATCCTGAGACTTCCTGAATTTGAGCCTAGTTTTCTATCTATCCTACCACCCTGCCTTTTTTGGCAAATAAATAACTTTCAAAGTTGAAACTTATCAACTGGACATTTGAAGATTCAACATTAAGAAAATGAGTGTTATTTTCACCAATAACATACTTTGAAATGTCTGTAGATAGATAAGCTCATGATACTCGATTGATTTTCAGATTATTTATACTCCATACTCTAGTATGATAATGCTAAAATAAATTTATTTTTTAAAAATTCCTCCAAAGCAATGCTTACTACAATACCTCATGAGCCAATAGAGCTAAAATCATGAGGCAAATCCAACAGGTCAATTCACCACTCTGTGTAAGCCCTCTTCCAGCTTTTCTGCAAAGTCCAGGCAATGCATCTTGCAGAGAAGGGACAAACACTTGGAGTTCATCGCTGGCATGGTGCTAGCAGCAGAAAGGTAGCTGGCAGGCTTCCCAGAGCCTGGGCTGGACCACAGGTTAGGCTGAGGATACTTGCCATCTCATTATTTCATTGTAGGGAGGCTGCTCAGCACACAGGCTGACATGCACAATCAAAGTAAAAATTACCACTGTCAGGAAGTGATAGGAATGGCAGTGGCTTGGCTCAGTCCTTCAGTGTCCTTTGGGGCCAGTCACCTCAGTTTAGCAGACCTGTTGGCGACAGCATTAACCCCCCGTGGCTCCTGCTGGAATGTGCCTCCAATATTGGCCACACCAGGTGATTTGTTTTAATAATAGCTGAGGGGCTTGATGAATTAGTCTCTGTCACTTGAAGGAGTAGGAGAGGAGATTCAAAATCTTCAGACGTATTAGCAGAAAGAAAACATAAGCCCCAAACCAATGCTGCCCGACATTCTACCTCCTTCTGAAAAGGGAAATCAGAGAACGAGAGACACTTTTGTTGCATCTACAGAATAGTGAAAGATTCTAAAAAGTTAAAAAATAATCAACAGATAATCAATATATGTGTCTACATTATGCTGCTCTTCAGATATTTGGACTCTGGTGCTGAATGGATGTTCCCTCTCTTGTCTAGTCTTAAATCCCACATTTCTCTGTGACTCTCCTTTTCCATGTCTTTCTGTTAAGAATATAGATTGTTGAAAGACAATATAGTTTCTCAAGGCTCTAGTAACCAGGTAACAATGGCTGATTATATTTTCCCTGTTGCTAAGTCAGGCAAAAAATTATTAAGCATCCACTATGTGCCAGGCACTGTGCTAAGAGCTTAAGATACAAAGAGAGGTAAAAGGCAATTCCTGCTATCAAAAAGCTCACAATATAATGAGAGAGAATATACAAACAACTATAAGCAAAAATGCTATATACAGGATAAGTTGGAAAAATCAACAGAAGGAAGGTACCAGAATTAGGTGGGGTTAAGAAAGGCTTCCTGGAGAAGGCTGGATTTTAGCTGGGACTTGAAGACAGTAATATACTCAGAACATCATAGACACTTGGTACATTTTTATTGAATGGTGTACGAAGCCACTGCAAGTTGGGGTTTTCAGACAGCTGGGACTTGACTAGGTCAGCCAATATTTTATTACAGAGGGCCAGTAATATTTATGATTAGATAGAAGCAAAATAGTATGTGAGTTATGCCATCCTTTACAGTAAACAATTTACCAAATTAGATGGGGATTTAAGGGATGGTGATTACTCTGGGGAAGACAAATTCTCTACCTGATGAGAAGTCTGGTGGACCATTATTCTTTGTTGTCATTTTGGTGATCAATGTGAGTTATCAAAATGAGGCAGCTAGATAGCTCAGGAAATAGTGTGGGAGTTGGAGTTAGAAAAACCTGATATCAAATTCTGTCTCAGAATTGTATTTGCTGTGTGAAAAAGAACAAATCACTTAGTCTCTGTAAGCCTCAATTTTCTCATTGGGAATATAGGTAGAGCAATAGCACCTATCTCCCAAGGTTTTTATAAAGACTGAATGAGATAATAAGCAATGCATTTTGAAAGCTTAAAAGGGCTACATAAATGTTAGCCCTTATCATTACAGAATATAAGGTAAGAGAAATAGAATAGTGCAATAGATGGAGGAGGCTTGGGCGTTGGAGACTTGGGCTCTTGAGTCACTTTTGTCAGGGCCAGTTTGTGTCATATCTCAGTCCCATGATAATTATCCTAGGAATATTTAGCTGGGGGAGGCTCCTTAAATTTTTAAATATTTTGATAACTGTATTTCAATATTATTTGTTTCCTTTATAATTCTAAATATTGAGTTTTATACACTTAAACTATTATTTAATAATCTCTCTATTCTATGTAATCTGTAGGATTTAGTGGTCTAATAAATGGGTCCATGATATAAAGAAGGTTAAGAATTCCTGTTATGTCTTTGTTACACATAAATTGATAATCTGCATTTATAGAAAGAATTTCCATACCAGGAATTCCTTACACTGAAGAATTACAAGTTGAGGCTCTCATTGCCTTTCTTTAAAAAAATCAAAAGAAAAACCATAGATTTCCACCATTGATGTCTATTATCTTTAGATCCCTAGCACAATAAATATTAAATAAGAATGCCATGAACAAGTATTAATACATGTAACAAATAAAAATCCCAAGAGACTGAGTTTCTGGGTGATTAATAGTCAATTTATTAGGTAAGTTAGAGAATAATCAATAAATTGATGATCATTGGTTTCTCTAGATAACCAGACAGACCACATGAAGAGACTGGAAAGCTTAATATACTTTAAGAAAGGCAATGACCCTGACAGGTGAAAATCATCTGTGATTGGTGAACAGTCAGTTAATGAGGGGGTGGACATTTACATGAGGAGATGGGCTAAAAGGCTTCATCTTCTTCTGAGAATATAATTTTATCATGACACAGCTGCCTTTAGCAATCTGGGCAAAGCAATCCATCTCTACCCATACCACTCTGGTTATTTTCTCCTTTATGAGCTGGGTCACCCTAAACTTTAATGGAGGGTCACAAGGGCACATAAACTGAATGATTCGGGGCTGGAATTCACCTAGATTAGATTACTCTACACAGAAGTAAGGTTTCCTAGTAGGGATTATGGTGCATGTTCCTGGGGGATTTGGGACAATCTCATCTATCAGCAATGTCCTTTATGAATGAGGTCTCTGAATGAGGAAATAGAAAAAAAAGAGCTGGGATCCCAATTTAATAATTGAATATTAACAAAAGGAGAAAAATAATCACTTTCTCACACAAAAGTCTGACTACTTCTGGCCTTCTATATCCATATTATCTAAATAGAGTTACATCAAGGCAGTAAAAGAATGATTTCTCAGTGATTTGAGGTGAAATTCTAAACTTTTAATAAAGTAATAGCATTCTTTTGAACAGTATAGTCAATCCTGTCTGAGAATAATTCTTGGATGGCTTTCATGCTTGGATGAGTGGAATTGACTCTGAAAGATGGAAAAGATTGTCTGTTTTGGCACTCAGTGAACCTGTAGTTACATCATGTCAAGTGAGGATGGTACCCATATATAAATGCAGATTTGACTTTATGTAATGATTGATGCAAGTGAAGTACACATCCCATAGTCACTATGAACCTCTGGGAAATGACTTAATTTCTCTAATCTTTACTTTGCTCAGTTATAAAATGGGGGAGAGGGAAGCTAGATGCTGTAGTGGATAGAGCACTGGGTGTGGAGTTAGGAAGACTCGTTTTTATGAATTCAAATTTAGCCTCAGATACCCAACAAGAAGGCCTGGGTCTAATTGAAAGCATCTGTTGGGGGGGTATCCTCCCACAGCAGCCAACGTCACTTTTAGATAGCCCTATTAGGAAACTTTGCTTTGCCACATCAAACTGCTTCTATGTTACTGATCTTCATTCTACCTTCTGATTTTATTCAGAAAAAGTCTAATCCATCTTTCAAGTTTCATTTTTCAAATACTTAGAGACAGCCACCATGAGTTTCTTCTAAGTCTTTTTCCCAGATGAATATCCTCATTTTCTTCCCTTGACCCTTGTAAGGCAATGCCCAAGGCCCTTTACCACCTTAATTGCCTGTTTTCAGATATGATCTAGCTTATCAATGTCTGCCTTAAAATATTGCATCAGGATGGAATCATATCCCAGATGTGGTTTGATCTGGGCAGCGCACAGTTGAACTCTCATCTCCTTTGTTATGGATGCTATTCTCAATGCACTCTAAAATTGTATTAGATTTCCTGGCACTGTTGACCTACATTGAGTTTGCAGTTCACTAAAACCTCCAGCTATTTTCCCAATGAACTGCTATCTAGCTGTGTTTAACTCATCTTTTCTTTATGAAGTAAAAATTTTAAATCCAAATATCTAACTTGAGAGGCAGCATGGTACTGTGGGCCTTTTTGTATATAAATACACATCATAAGTAATGGGATGAAAACTAATATTGAGAATATCAGGAAAACCCTTGTTTAGGAATTGATCTCTGAGCTGAATCTTGAAGGAAATTAAGGACTCTAAGAGGTAGAAGCAAGCAGGAGAAAGCATATTTCAGACAGAGGGGACAGTCTGTGCAAAGAGACACAGAGAAGGTTATAAAGAATTATGGAATCTCAGCTTTATTCTTCATTTGACTTGTAGTAGCTCAATTCTTCCAAGTAAGGAGAGGAAAAAAAATAACCCTGATTCTCCATGGAAGCATTCTTATTCATTGGAGTCATCTTCCCTAGGAAAAGGATGAAACAATATAAAATCTGCCCAAGGCTCCCTCTGGGTACTTTATGGAATAAAGATGATTGTTGTTCAGTCATTTCAGTAATGTTCCATTTCCTTATGCATATTTTAGATGATTCTAGTGATGAAGATTAAATTGTAGAGATTGGTGGCTTGTTATGTCTGCCATAGTTGGGAGGCCATCTTGAATCAAGTTATTGATTAGTTCAAATGGTTCCAAGAGGGGAGTCTAACTGCAGAAGAAACTCCTAGTCACTTACCATCCCTTCAGATATGAGCACATCCCTTTTTGTTGTTGTTCAATTTGTCTAACTCTTCATAACTCCATTTAGGGTTTTCTTGGAAGGGATATTAGAGTTGCTGGCCATTTCCTTCTCCAGCTCATTTTAAAGATGAGGAAACGAAGGCAAATAGAGAGTTAAATGACTTGCCTAGAGTTGCACATCTTGTAAGTTTCTGAGGTTGAATTTCAACTCAAGTCTTTCTAACTTCGTGCCTGGTGCTTTATTCACCAAAACATTTAGTTGTCCGTATATCCAGTATATCCCTCTCTATCTCATGGACCTATCCTTTGTAAAATACAATAAAAAAGATAGAGGACAATGGTTCAGCAAAACTAACAAAGGGATAAAAAAATCAATAGGCAGTGTTCCACATCTGTAGTTCTCCATTCTCCAAAGATGTTAAGGGGAGGGGTGAATTCTTGGATCTCTTTTTTGGGACTAAGCTTGGTCATTATAATTCCATAGCTTTCATTTTCAGGACTGGAGTTTGCTATTAAGAAAGGCTGTTGAATTTTTTTTTTTTAGTTTATTTTGTAACCTACTTTACCCACAAAATGAAAGTTTTTTTTAATAACACTAACAAAATCCAGGAGGGGATAATAGAGGATTCACATTCAAGATAATCACAAAATGCACAAAATATCTGGGAATCAATCTACCGAAGCATTCTCAATACCTGTATAGGTACAATTACAAAGTACTCCTTAAAAAAAAAAAAGAACAACTTACATATTTGGGGAGCTATTCAGTGCGCAGAGCTAAGCTGTACCAATATAGTAAAATGACAATATCACTGAAATTAATTTACGGATTGAGTGCCATAGAATGAACTACCAAAGGGATACTTTACAGGGCCAGACAAAAATAATAACACAAGTCATTTGGGAGCAACAAAAGATCTAGAATATTAAGTGAAAGAAGTAGAAAGGAAGGAGAAATCATATTTCTAGGTCTCAAAATCTATTATAAAGCAGCAATCTTAAAAATTACTTGGTAGTGGTTACAAAATTGAAAAGTAGACCAGTGAAATAGACTAGACAAAGTAGAATCTGAAATAGAGGGGAACATTGAAGTGGATCATTTTAGGCGTAAACTAAGAAGCATAAGTTTTAGTAGACTATTGCCTTGGTTTTTGAAAAAAGAAATTTAAATCCAGATAAAACCTCTAATAATAGTAGCTAACATTTATATACTATTTACTATATATCAGGCACTGTGTGAAGGGCTTTCACAATTGTTATTTCATATGATAATGATGATGATATTCATAATTACAGTTATTATGTGCTATGTAGCACTTACTATGTGCCAGGCAGTGTGCTAAATGCTTCACAATTATTATTTCATTTAGTCTTTACAGCAACACTGTGAGATAGGTGCTATTAACATTCTTATTTACAGATGAGGAAACTGAGGCAAAGAAAGATGCTAGTAATAAATGTTTGAGGTCAGATTTGAATTTAGCTATTCCTGACCCAGGACCATTGCTCTATCCACCATACCACCTAGCTGCCTCCTGATAAAAGCCTTTAATAATTTTTTGGTCAGCTCTATAGGCTGAATAAGCTCAGAGTGTGAAGTGTGCTATAATGGGAAAAGTAAGATTGTGGTTCTCAATGGGAAGAATGTTGAATGGAGTCAAAGGGTCCAGTTTAATATTTAATTCTAACACTTGCTACCTGGGTCAAATCAATTAGATATGGGATTCTGGGTAAGTCATTTCATCTTAATATCAGTTTCTCTAACCATAAAAATGGGTAATAACCACAACAGCTTTTATAGGATTGTTTCAGGGATCAAATGAGATGATCTTTATAAAGCATTTTGCAAACATTAAAGCATTATATGCTTCCTGTTATTTTGAAAATTATTAAAAAACATATGGTCTTATAGACCCTATGAGAGGAGCTGGGTTTGAATTTTGACTTTCTCACTTTCTGTGTAACTTTAGACAATTCACATAACATCTATGTCTCAGTTTCTTTATTTGTAAAGTAAGAGTTGGTTTTTGTATAAAATAATAGAGTTGTACTTTACAATGATGATATCTTAATTTCCTTCTGGTTCTACATCTGATTTTTGAAAACATCCATGCATTTCTTTCAAGAATTATTTGTCACCTTGTTAAATTTTATATGAAGACCTTTGTTCACCCCATTTCAGGCTGCAGTCACATGGATGTTAATGTGATTAGGATTTTTTTTCCTCAGGTGGCATTATATACCAGGACTATTTTTATTCCTTTATCTTAACAAATTCCTCCTTTGATTTAGTCAAGCAGCTTTTGAAATCTAAAAGTCTATGTGAAATCTTCCTTAATTGTAATTACCTAGTTTCTTCAGTCCCCAGTACAACCAAAGAACAGCAACTAATCGATTCACTTCAGTGTTTCCTTTCTGATTTTGTAGAAGAAAGTGAACCTTTAAAAAATTGTGCTTTATGGAAAAGGGAATAGTAGAACACAGACATTTGAAATTAACCTCTCTTTCCCTCTGTGTTGTGAACAATATCCTCACTCTTTGAAAACTAAACTTCTTTTCCTTAAAAGGCGTCTGGATTTGATTAGCTCAGGGGTCCAAAGGCTAAAGCTGTTGATATCACTTCCAGCTAATCTGAGTACAGAACAGTCGTGAAGATTTCCAACCTCTTCCTGAGACTTGGCTGTTTGACCACTCACTATGGGCAACTCAGAGGTAAAAGAGCTCTACTTGGTGAAATCAATGCTTTGTCTTTGATGTCTATCCTTGTTGAATATCCTTTCCCTGCTATGACTAAGTAAGCCTTATTTTTTGTAAATTGTTGAATGATTGATGAAACATTAAACTTAAACTACCTGGGAGCTGTCCTGAATCAGACTTAGCTTAGAATACCCTACTTTTTAAATTATGAAATTTTCCCTAATGTCATTGACTATAAGAATTACTTTTATGATTTCTTTCTTGCTTGCTATTATTCAATGCACTCTTCAGGAGAATCTTATTTATTTATCTATTTAATATTTATGGTCAGTATTTTCTTTACAACTAACAGTTTTGTTTTTCTCAGCATGCAAACTCAGGGATTCATGTAAAAAAGTGAGACTAGGTAGTCACAAAGAGTTGGACATGAATGAAATAATTGAACAACAGCAACAAAAGTATCCTGAACATAAAAGTATCATTGCATAAGTGAAGAGAAATCTAGAAATCTATGCCAGAGATAGGAAAATCTGGGTTCAGGTATTGCCCTCTGATAAGATTATAGTTTGTTGTTCAGTCATTTTTCCAGTCATGTGTGACCCCACTTGGGGTTTTCTTGACAAAGATACTGGATTTGTCATTTCCTTCTCCAGCTCATTTTACTGATGAGGAAACTGAGACACACAGGGTCAAGTGACTTGTCCAGGTCATATAGCTAGGAAACGTCTGAGGCTGAATTCGAGCTCACATTTTCCTGACTCCAGGCATGATGCTTTACCCACTGGACTATCTAGCTGCCCCAAGATTATAAATTATAGATCAATTATTGACCTGCATCAATGGAAGAAGTTTTGTTATGAAATTTTAATTTTGGACTATGCTGATCCCTTCCTCTTTTCTTTTCTTACTGCAGCAAAAACCCAGAATTAAACAAAACAAAACAAAAAACCCCAAAAGCAAGTACAATGAACAGTAAGGCTGAAATAATTATTTTAATAAGATCCAAATTTGCTTGATATTTATATTGAGTGATATGTATATGTGTGTATATATATGTATAATCATATATACATATATATTGGCCATCCCATTTCCTAAATTATGAAATCTTATTTTATTTGTAGCAAACAAGGGGTGCTCTATATCTATCATACACTGAAGTCCTACTCTAATTAATACCACATCTTAGGGGTAGAACTGACCCTGGGTTCTTAAAGGCTATACCAATGATACATAAGCTGTAGTTGGTCCTGGGAGTAGGGTCCAAGTACAATGATAGCCTGACAGGAGAATAGATGTCTTTTCTCTTAGAATAATCCTGATTCATCCTCCAATATTTCAATAAATAATATTTTTTTGACCATAAACCATAAAACTGTTTTCTAAATGTTGTCATTTTTATCGGTGAAGAGAATATTCTAGTGGTCATAGTGGTAAATGTTTAACAATCAATTCTTCAAGATGCAGTTTTAAGCCAATCTTCATTATTAATGTTTTCTCCACAACTTTCTTAAGTCTGGATAATCAGCAAAGTGACAAATAAAACTCTGATTTATTATGAAGAATAACCATGTCTCCAGCACATCTTTGGAATTATCATACTATTGAAATCACAAAAAACTGTGGTTTGAGTGTATTGGCAAGAACAGCCTACTTAAGTTATTGATGTAATTTGGTTATTCTTAATATATTCTAATTTCATAGCTGGTGATCAGAAACCATCTCTGCAGGTCCTTTTTCATCTCTTGAATCTTTGTCCTAGGGATCTATTGTTATAATTGTACAATAGGAATGGCTGGTATTTATATAGGCTTTAAAATTTATCCATCTCTTCACATAGATTATCTAATTTGTTTGGGGATTATGTTACCTAATGTATTATTTTGGGTGCCTTAGCTCAGAAAGAGTCGCCTGTTTCCCATTTTCACCTCCCCCAGATCTGAAACCATGGTCAAGTCAACTCTATCTTTGTTTGAGGGAAGGATATGCCATTCTTTTCCCCTATGTCTCCAATCACAACATATGAAAACATATTTGGTTCAATATGTGGATCAAAATACCATTTTTTGTTGCTTCTTTCATTAGAGTGTAATTTTGTCTTTGTATCTCTGTTACTTGGCACAATGCTTGATACATAGTAAAGACCTACTAGATCTTTTTTCCATTGACTCATTCATTTACTGAAAATAACACAGAATGGGAATTGCCATTTACATTTGCATTTCAGTTCAATATGAAACCTTCTGCTAAAAAAATGTGATTCTCATTCTACTCACACCGTCCAGGAACTGCTACAGTCAATTACATTATTTCTTGTTTGGAGAGAAGAAAATTACTTTACAGAAAATGGAAAATGTAACTCCCCCTTCCAATTCTGAAAGTTTTTTGATTTCAATTCCACTACATCTTCTGACTTCATTGAAGCCTAAGAAGATATTAAAAATAATCTCTAATTTTTTGTAGGTTGGATTTTATCTAATATTCTATTGCCTTCCCAAAACTGTTTATGTTTATGGGTTAGTGTACTATGATTGAAGTCCAATCATCAGTCACATTTTTATTTCAAGAGGGCAGTTAATGTACTCTTACAAAGACAAAAAGGTGAATAGCAAGAGACTTCTGTATTTAATGTTGTAATTGCCGAGAACCATACTATATAAAGAAAAGAAACTAGCTGTATTTTTTCATCTCATAGAATAGATGGACAGAAGTCATGGAACAAGGACAACAGGTAATAATATTTAAATAGCTTCAGTTATCTGTTGCCATAGCAACTTCTGAAGTCCTTATTTATCATAGTTTTCCTCTTGACCATTCAGTGATTCAAATGTAGATTTTTAAAAATTACAAATTTGGCTTTTTCCTCTTCAAATTCATCATTGTTAAACAAGTAATATTGTCCATTATACAGGTACTATATAAAGAACTTAAATTTTCAAGACATAATTTTGTGTCTTCTTAGTTATTATTGCTATGACTTTGGAATATGGAAATTCTTGCACCTATAATTCTCCTTTTCTCTGACTCCTAAAAAATCTATTTTTCACTAATCTTTGATTCTATTAGCCAGAACATTAGACTTCTCTGTCCTGAAGGTCACAGTGCTGTTTAATTTTGAATAAACTGCTTTTAGCCATCTTCAGAAACAGTGTAGGCAGCTTCTTTGTTATATATAGATCAAGCCTATTTTCATATCTAAAGCATGATTTTAAAACCGTTTTTAATGAATTCTTGTTTAACTCTTGTGCTCATCAACTTAACCAATCACGAACAGCTTCCAAAGGTCAATGTGTGGAAAAATTAATTTGGTTAATTTCTGGAGGAACAGAGGTAAAATTACTAGTTTGTCCGTGTCACAAATCAAAACTAGTAGCTCTTCCTTCTCCAAAACCCTACTTCCCCTTTTCCCAATTAAATTCACAATCCAAGCATAAGGAAAGTACCAATTTGTGTAGAGATGCAGGAATGCAGAAGGTCATCATTGCTACTTTGCCCTTCCATTAATGCTAAATAAATTTCTATATGACTCTGGTGCTTACTGTTAGGGATTATAGTAAGAGCTGTGATGAAGCTCAAAAGAAACACTTGACTAGAATGATTATTGTAGTGCTTATTGGGGACAGCTTTGGGTCCCATTCACAGAGAAGTAAAAAAATATTATGGGTTCCATGGGAAGGGTTCACAAGAGAGTTGTAAACTGGGATTTCCTTTGGTGGAGGACCCCAAGAAGTTGAAGTTCATTGGGAAAATAGCAGAGGACAGGACAGTACTAATCCAGTAGAAGAAGAGAAGCTCTTGAGGTTGAGTGCTGGTCTGATTGGGATGGCAGTTCTGGGAATGGGAGTCTTTTGCACTATGACTGTTCTCTCCCATCTGGGGCACAGACATTTTTAGGAGAGTATATTCTGGACAAGAGGAGACTTCTTATTAATTACTTTGTGATTCTATTCTTTTAATAATCTTTCACTGATGACATCATGCATCAAATCTGGTTTTGTCTCTGTGAGAATAAACTAGTTAGAAGCTCAAGTCAGGTTTTGAATCCTTAAAGGTACTTTGAACCTTGAGTTGGCTTTTAAGGTACCATGTTAAGGAGGATGTCTTGGCAACGCCAGAACTGAGACAATTGTTATGATTGAAAGAGCACTGGAACTTTTGTCTTGGTTCAAATCCCACATCTGAGGCTCTTACTGTGGGATCTGGGGGAAAATCATCTCAGGTTTTCTTTTCTCATCTATAAAATGATGAGTTAGGCTAGATACTTTCTAAAATACATTCTAGCTTCATGTCTATGAATCTATTAAAATGATGTTTATTAATGTCTAACATCTTCCAGAGGTTTTTCAGAAAGATCTACAGATGTTGATCTACAGATTAGAACTCATCTGTTCCACAGTTAGACTTATAATAAAAATAATTGTATATAGCTTTTTATAGTTTGTAAATCACTTTACATATGTTAATGTGAGAGAGAATACCTAGGAACTGAGCTAAAAAACAAACTGAAATAACAAATACTGCTTTTCAATGCTTCTAAGTTGTGAAATAGCATTTAGATTATACTCAAATTTACTATAACTTAGGAACTCATTTAAGTTAATTTTGTTATTTTGTACTTGAGGAAAATACATTGAATTTCCTACTGATACCTCTAACTACTTGCTTAGGGTCCTACAGTTATTAAGTGTCAGAGAGCAGATTTGAACTTTGATCTTTTTGACTCCAGGTTTATTGCTCCATATGCAGTCTAGCTCTAACCCTACCTCAATTATAACATTCTCCAAAGTGAACTCATCATCTTCCCTTCAATCTTTCTCTTTCTTTCTTAACCATACTATCTCTTCCATGTGCCATATATGTTTTCTTATTCACCTAATGTGAGCCTCAGTTTTCATCCCTGACTTCTTCACCTTTTTGTTCATGGAATCTTGTTGAACCTACATTCAAAATTGCTCTACTTTACATTCCAGCATGTTAATTTGGGTTCTCATTATGGCTTACTTAGCTCATCATATATACTTCAAATGAGAAACTGAGGAAATAATGGAACAAACTAGAAGAAAGTGTCTGAGATATAATAAGCAAGGAGAGGAGAAAAAAAAAGCAGGATAAAAAAATGGCAGTAAGTTGTGTTTCTATGCAAGATCTTGATAAAATCTTATGTATAAGATCTACATAATAGGGGTGTCTTTTACATTTAAATAATTTTTTGAGTAGTAATCACCTAATTTGGTATCAAATACTTCTAGACACGCAATCAGGTAATGTAATATGTGAAAAATGTCAAGAAATGCCCAAGAAAGTTTTTTATACTTAGGATTTTGATGAGGAGTCCACAGCACAGAAAATGACCAGTTTGCTGTACTACTAACCAAAGTTGGCCCAAATAGCTAGTGGCAAGAGCAAGATAGAACTGAAGATTTTCAGTTCCAGTAAGTATAAAGTCTAAGAGGAACTTTCTAGGGACTTGTAAGGAATCTGCTATGTTTGTGTTTGTTAGTGATAAGAAATAACCATGTTTGCACAAAGATGGACTAATTACCTGAAAAGAGTTTGGAAAGTCATGAAGAATGATTATTATAAAATAGACTAGAATTCTATATAGAAAAGAGAATGATAAAAAAAGATAAAGAAAGAAAGGGAAGCTTTTTTGAAAGGACGGAAGAGTTGCAAAAAAGGAAAAGAACGAGAGAATATAATCTGAAAGGCAGTCAGTGAAATCTTAACCTATGTCCAGGGCAGAGGATGGGAGAATTGATAAAGGTTAGAAGAAAACCTGAAGTTAGAATCCAATCAATTCATTATATTTAGGACACCAAATCTGTTTCATATTATCTGTTCAATATTGAGAAAGGCACAACCTTTCTGACTCTAAGTTCTCTTATATATAAAAGAGGGGAATTAGGTAACTAAGGAGTAGAGTGCTAGGTTTGGGGTTAGGAAGACTTATCTTCATGAGTATAAAATCTGGCCTCAGACACTTATTAGCTGAGTGATCCTGGGCAACACCCTGTTTACTTCTGTTTACCTCAGCTTCTTCATCTGTTCAGTGAACTAGAGAAGGAAATGGAAGACTACATTATCTTTGCCAAGAAAGTCACAAAAGGAGTCATGAAGAGTTGGATATGACTGAAAATGACTAAAGAATCACAATTAATCACAAAAATGACTTCCTAAGTTCCTTCCAACTCTGCATCTCTATATAAATACTATTTATATTTCACTAAGTTAGTTTTCTGATATTTTATGTTTTGATTTATTTTGATTCATTTTCCCCTCATTTCTTTTTTCTCTTTATTATCTATTTATCTAAGAATTTATTATTTCTTCCTCCATCACTTATGCCCCAACTAAATAATAATTTAAATGAAAAAAAAAAGCTAAACTCTCCTAACAGATGTGTGTGGTTTGGTAAAACAAATTCCCATACCTGCCATGTTCAAAAATATTTGTCTCATTCTGCATTTCAAGTCCATCACCTCTTTGGCAGTATTAGGGAGATGTAATTAATTTTCAGTTCTCTGGACTTGGAGTTTATTAAGGCATTAATCAGAGTTCTAAAGTATTTCCAAGTTTTTTTTTCCCCTCCTATAATGACATTGTATAAATTATTCTTTTAGTTCTACTCAATTTACTTTGTAGCAGTTCATAGTAGTCTTGAGTTTCCTCTCAAATTGTTCATTTTGTCATTTTTATGGCACAATAATACTCATTAAATTTATATGCATAATTTGTTTAATCATTTCCCAATAGGTAAGTACCATTTTAGTGCCCAGTTCTCAATTACCAGGAAAAAGGTCTATTATAAACATTTTTGAACATATAGGTTATTGTCTTCTTTCTTTGGTCTTTATGAGAATACAGGGCCAGTTGTGATATAGATAGGTCAAAAAAGTAATCACGGTTTAGTAGTTTTGAAGGCATAGTTCCAAATTGCTTTCTGGAATTGTTGGACCATTCAAAATTCCAACAGAGTATTAATATGCTTTTTTTTCTACAGTGCCTTCTCCCCCAACATTTGTCATGGTTCTTTTTAGTTAACTTTGCCAATTTGATTGATTTCAGATGAAATCTCAGAATTGTTTAATATAATTATACTATGATTATTAGGAACATTTTTATATGGTTATTAATACTCTGAATTTCTTTTTTGAATACTTCTTTTGATCATTTATCAATTGAGTAATGGCTCTTTTTCTTATACATTTGAATTAATTTCTTATGTATCCTAGAAATGAGACCTTTGTTAGAAAAACTTGCTGTAAAATTTTTCCTGGTTAACCGTTTTTCTTCTAATTTTAGTTGCATTTATTTTTGCTTGTGCAAAAAATTTAATGTTATGTAATCAAAATTGCCTGTTATATTCTGTGATATTTTCTCTTTATTTTTAATTTTTTCCCTCTGTATCACAGTTAGATACATTTTGAGCTAACAGTAGGTGCTTAACAAGCCCCTGTTCACCAGTTGATAAAAAGAAGACCTGGGCTTAGATTTCTCAATAGTCTCATTATTGAAGGTCCTTCCACATCTTGTAACTCTAGGGATTTTCATTCAGATAAGAGATATCAAGAGGTTGAGTTTTAAGAATAATATTTTAAAGTTCACTTAATCATGTGAAATTTTTGTTATATTAAACAAGGCAAAGTATCCTGGGACTTTGTTAAATTATTTTTTAAATGGGGTAAGGGAGAATAAATAAAACATTATGAGAAGGCAAGTATATTACACCGGTGAAATTCACTCACTACTATCTTATATTCCAAATTGCTAAATTAAACATTTTATTCTGAAACTTGTGAAACTTTAAATTTACATAATGTTTACTCGGAAACTAATGGAAAAAAAAGTTAGGTGATTGAATGATTATGTAGGTTAATGATATTTCCAGAAAAAACCTAGAATGAGTTTTTTTTTCAAGAGAGCATTTAGTTAGTACAGTGCTTTTCCTTTCTATGCAAACCAAATTAATTTCTGGAAGAAGAACTAAAACACTATTTTCCCCAAGTTGAATTCTATTCTTTTCAAATTAAATTGCCCTAGTCCCAAACCTCCCTCCCAATCTAAGAAACTACTCTTTCCCCCTTTTATTTTCTTCTTCCCTTCTTCCCTGTTTCCAACCTCTATCTCCCTTTTCCCTTTACCTTCTTTCTCTTCTCCTTCTTTCCTCTTTTTTCTCCTACTTCCCTCTTTTCATCTTTTCTTTCTCCTTCCCTTCTCATTTCTCATTCTTTCCCTACCTCGCTTTCACTTCCCATTCTCTTCTGTGAGTGAGATGGGAAACTGAGAGTAATGCTACAGACCAAGAGATTTTTGAGATTCTGCTTATACCCCAAAGCAAGCAGAAGGTCCTCACTGTTAGTAATTAGCATTCATACTGAGAAAGAAATTATATATTAACACACTGTGTGCTCTTCCATTGGGGGACTCATTTATTTACAGTGACATGCCTCTGGATGTCGATATAATTCTTCAGAGAGATTGAAAAGATTGAGATTACAAGCTTCTCCCCACAATTAATCACAAGACTGAGCAAACAAACTTCCATCCATGGATTTTTGTATTCAAGAGCTCTGGAAATAGACATGGGTTTTCCAGCACAGTCAAAGCAATTTGATACTTTATAGGTTATCAATATGATCTTTCCAGGTTATATATATATATATTTAATTTTCTAGAATAACCAGTATGATATTTGATATCCTTTCATCCTCATTAAAAATGAGATGATTAACAAAATAAATCTTTTTTCCTATTTATTTCCAAGATTTATGTCTCTTGCCTTTTTATTCGGTTGACCACTTTAGAGTAAAAGTGAATGCCACTTGGTTTATTTGCAGGTTTGTTGTTAACAAGCAACAAAGGAGACAAGATCAACCAAAATGCTAAAAAATGTAAACATATGTGCTTGTGTATGTGTGTATTTAATAATGTATGGAATAACCCAGGAACAACTTTGCCTCCAGTTTTAGAATTATGCTAAAACAGAAGCTTATGATATAATAGTATATCACATTTTCAGGGAAATAGTAGGCATGGGACTCTCTCCAGTTTATTCTCAAATTATCCTAGCATGGGAAGTAGAACTTAAAACACTTTTCTTTTTGTGAGCCTACATAGCAGCACAGTTTCAAATGATCTGATGTGAGCCATGGACTGCATTCATACATGAAAATGAAATCCGACTACATTCCACTAATGGAAGGCAAAAGTCAATTGTCATTTGGGTCACTGTGTGATGGTAGAAAATCATTTTAATGAAGCAAACTCTGTTCAAAACTGTTTGGATTTCAAGATATAAAAGAATATGAGTACCAAAACAGTATTTGACTGGAGGCAAATACTATCAGCTGAACAACTCAAGTGTGCAGTAAAGTCTCCCACAAGCAAAAAAAAAATTGAATAAGCTTGAATCAACAGAATAGATAATTTTAAGTATTAGATTCTCCACTTCAGAAGCAATGTCCAGCTGTCTGCACTATGTGAACTTTAGGACAAATTTATGCAGTTTGCAATGCTTTAAACACTAAAAAATTCCCTTTGGTTAATTAAAATTGTTCTTAAATAATAACCAATGGGCCCAAAGGAGTCTCTATAGCCCACTTTTGTAGAGGAAAAAAAAGTTGATGTTGATTAATCATGTCTTTGCCCAAATTAGCTGTCCCTATTCTCTCTTCCACCAATGAAGTACATCTCTTCTTCCCCCTTTTCTCCCACCAATTCCAAAATTGCCAACAAGATTTCTAAGAAATGAGTCTCAGCAAGATTTCTCATTAAAGTGCTAGGTTTTAAAAGGTATTTTTATGGAAGATTAAATGGTAATAGAAACCCCTATGTTCCTACATTTACAACTATTTTCAAAAGAGCAAATTTGGAGATGGAGCTCAGAAAAGTCTAGGGTTTAGTGCAATCTGCATTTATTCAAGGCCTTGCTGTATGCCCCTGGGCAATCAGAGAGACCTACAAATGTGTGCCCAGAGTGTCATGTCATTGAATGGGTTGCTGCTATCAATCTCCTCTCACCCAGGCTTGCTGTGGGGGAAGATTACTCCTCCAGGGAAATCAAGTCAAGTTGATTCAGCTTTCCTTTGCAAGATATTGGGCCAAGAGACGATGGGAGTTGAGGATGTAAAGGCTCTTTATAATTTTTAATTTAGCACAAGGGGTGAACTAAATCACTCGTAGTGAGATTGACTAAAGGATGAAAAGGAAGAAAAATGATAAGCTTATAACTAATTCTTTCAGGTGCAAAATGCTGTGATTCTGAGACTGTGTGTCTATGCCAGAATTCTGAAAGACTTCCTTATAGGAAAGGTGCATGAGTGTTTGCATTTGTCCATGGGTACATAGGAATTTTATTCAAAATATCAAAACTTAATCATATGCAAAGGATTAATTAATAGCAAGCATTCTTGTTAAGTTCTACTCCCATACAGTCTTTGGTCCCAAACATCCAGATGTTCAAAATCACAGAGATCAAACACTTTATGACTGGGTTTTCCATTTTTATAAAGATATTATGGTGTTATTACCAATTCTTCTTTAAAATCAAGGAAGCAGTAATTAAACTCTACCTTGATTATTTGGGGAAATTTTTAGTTCAAAGACAATTATATAAACACACATTTATGCAATACATACTAAGCTCTTGAAATTCCCCAGGCATATGGGTCTGTCCCTGATTCAAGAATTGTTTGTGGCCAATTTCTGCCTCTAGGTGTTTCTGTCAAACTCCTGTGCCCTGGGAATTTGGCTCACTGAGCTATAAGAAAACAAGAGGATGAGAGCTATTAATGAGCTTTTTCCCAGAAACACATGCTTCACTTATGCAAATTCCAAGAAGTTATTTGAATTTTTTGACCTTGGCAGCACTGTGCCTGGGCGGGCCGTATCAATCAGTCAACATGCATTTATTAAGTGCTTACTATTTACCAAGCACCATACTTCAAGGACTCACACTTATTTAGGCTCTTTTTTGAAAGTATGCTGCTTATGAAAATATACAAATATGTTAATTAAGCATACAGGATTTAACTTATGCTAAGTATTTGGTAGAAATATAGATTCAAAGGCAAATACAATTATTGGTCATCATAAATAGGTTAATTATTTTTAAAAAATTTCCTTCTTTTTTTGTGTGTGTGAGGCAATTGGGGGTGAAGTGATGTACTCAGGGTCTATGAGACTGGATTTGAACTCAAGTCCTCCTAACTTCAAGCTGTTCCATCCACTGTATCATCTAGCTGTTCCCAGGAGATTAAATTAATCAATCAGCTAAGGTGCTATAATGTGCCAGTCATTGTATTTGTCACTGGTGATATAAATAGAAATAATTAAACCTTCTTTACTCAATTTACACAATGCACTGTTTTAATAAATCCTAAAAGTAACTCTTCATGGAAAAATGTATCTCAAAATAGACTGACAGGATTTCCAAGAGAGAGATAAGGTATGTAAGTATATACCATAAAGAGGCACAGAAGTGAGAAAAAATTTCTTTAAGAATGTAGAAAAGACTTCCATAGATCCCAGAGCTAAGGAAATATATTGGATCCCCTGATTAGTTTAGAGAGAGTATTTGAATTTTCAAGCTTCTCAAAAAGATTTAAGTGAGAGAGGAGGGGGAGAGAGAAGGTTCCTTCTAGACCCACTAGCTCCACCTTGGCTCTCTGATTTTATTGTTTTTTCCCCTAAACTACAATATTCTATTACATATATTATTGGTCCTCCTATTTTCCTGTAGCAAACATATATATATATATATATATATATATATATATATGAACTCTTTATTCTTTGTTTTCTCTGCTTTTGCTTCTCCAATCATTCTTCCAAACATTTGTTTCTTTTCCTGCAAAAGAAAACCGACTGGCTGAATGAAATATCATTTTAGAATATAATGTGATGGTAGAGAAGAAAACCCTCTGGGAGCTAAATTCTTCTAGGTTCTAGCCTGTAAAATAGTCTGACCTAATAAATTTTGCTGGCCCTGATTTTGTCTAAACCTTCTTGGATCATGGGTAGTTTTGTACTGAACTGACAACCAAAAGATTGTCTCCATACTTGCATGGTCTAATAAGCTGCATTTTACTCTTTTTGCTTTTAAAAGATACTTTATAGTCAAATTGGTGGTTGTAAAATTACTCCTCTTGAAAGAGGATACCAAGTGGATTTCTCAGAGAAGTTCTATCATGATGTTTCCTTGTCTAAAACATTTTCAGTCATGGCATTCTCTTATTTAGAGATAGAAGGATTTGAGAAGCCATTTAGTAGAAGGCACTCATTTTACAGATGAAGAAATTGCAATCCTGAGAGGTTAGGTAACTTCTCAGGCTATATATAGGAAGCAGCAGAAATAAGATTCACAGAATCTCAGAAAGGAGAGCAAGTCCAGAATAAAGCAATCTACTTCAAGCCATATCTGAATAGCAACCCTCCCTACAACTTGAGCAGTGAATGATCATCTGACCTTTGAAAAAGTCCAGTGGAAGAAACCTACTAGCTATTCAGACAGTTCATTTTCTCTTTTGGATAGCTCTAGTTCTTAGGAAGTTTTTCCTTCTATCAAGAACAAATTTGCCTTCTTGCACTTTTTAACCTGTCTCTTTCCTCTTTTGGGGGATAACCCATCAGACATAAGAAGATAATTATCATTTCCTATTTCCCCAGCAATTTGCTTTTTTCTATCCATCTTTTTCCTTTCCCTTTTCCCTTTTCCCTTCTCTTCCCTTCCCTTCCCTTCTCCCTTTTCCCTTCCCTGACCTTCTCCCTTCCCCCTTCCCTTCCCTTCCCTTCCCTTCCCTTTTCCCTTCCCTTTCTTTCCCTTCCCTCCCCTTCTCGGTTCTCCCTTCCCTTCTCTTCTCCCTTCTCCCTTCCCTTCTCTTCTCCCTTCCCCTTCCCTTCTCTTCTCCCTTCTCCTTTCCCTTCTCTTCTCCCTTCCCCCTTCCCTTCTCTTCTGCCTTCCCCTTCCCTTCTCTTTTCCCTTCTCCCTTCCCTTCTCTTTTCCCTTCTCCCTTCCCTTCTCCTTTCCCTTCTCCCTTCCCTTCTCCCTTCCCTTCCTTTCTCCCTTCCCTTCCCTTCTCCCTTCCCTTCCCTTTTTCCTTCCCTTCCCTTCTCCATTCCTTTCCTTTATCTTCTCCCTTCCCTTCCCTTCTCCCTTCCCTTCCCTTTCCTTTTCCTTTCCCTTCCCTTCCCTTTCCTTCCCTTTCCTTCCCTTTCCTCTTTCCTTTCCTTTTCTGTCCTGTCCTTTCTGGTCCCAGTTTTTTAATCAGTTTCCCTAAGGAATAAACTTGATGCCCTTCACCATTCTGGTTGTCCTTCTCTAAATGATCTCCAAATTACCGATATCCACAGAGTGTAAAAATTTATATTAATCTCTCTTAAATTTCACCTTATAAAATTCAGCTCAAAGTTTCACCCTATTAGGAGATTTTTACATCCCTACTCTGTGATCTAATGCATGATCCACCTCTGGGTCATCTGCACATTCAGGAAATAAGCCATTAATGTCTTCATAGGAGTCTTTGATAAACATGGTAAAACAACATGGAACAAAGCAGAGATGCATATGGAGTTCCCCCAGAGGACACCTTACAAAGTTCTCAGCCATTAATAGCTATGGTTTTTGGTCTGGTCATTCAAGTAGTTGCAAATTCACCATAATGCATCACTGTCTAGTCTAGGGTATAAAACAAATAGAAACAGGGGCTATACACATCATAGACAGGGATCCCTATAGGCCACATGTTAACTTAGAAAACCATTTATTAATATTAAGTATGTTTTATTTTATTTTTATTTATCTTTAAAAAATTTTCCAATTGCATTTTATTCTGATTTGGCCTTCAGTTACAGTTAGGAATATTGTGGGCCATGTGTGGCTCATGGGTTGTATGTTTTGATATCTCTGGTAAATTCAACATTTCTTTTACACAATTATAACATAAAATATTTTTCAAACACTTTGATAAAATCTAGATCAACTATCTATAAGCATTTCTGTGATCTTACAGTCTAAGAAATGAGGAAAAAGAAGTCACTTGCCAAATATCTTTGTTGCTAACTCAATTTTGTTTGCATATGCTATCTTTACTCAAACAGCTACTGCTTTAGTATAGACCCTCATTACATACAATATCAGGGAAATAGCATTAGTAATACTTTTCACTCCCTCAAAATAGCAGCTTCTTGGGGGGAGGAATTATTTTATTTTTTTCTTTGTATCCCCAATACCTAGCACAGAATATTAGATATAGTGACTTGCATAATGTAGCCAAATTGACTTCAAAAATAGAAATGATATGAATTGTTCTTTAAGTTTTCTAATTATTATTGTTGTTTAGTCATTTCAATCAAATCCAACTCTGAACCCTATTTGGGGTTTTCTTGGTGAAGATACTAAAGTGGTTTACTGTTTCCTTCTCCAGTTCATTTGACAGATGAGGAAACTGAGGCAGACAGGGTTAAGTGACTTGCACAGAAATACATAGCTATTAAAGGTCTGAGATTGGATTTGAAATCAAGTCTTTCTGACTGCAGGTTTGACAGTCCATTCACTAGGCTACCTTCTTATGGGATGTTCAAGAATTTTTCCAACAACCAAACTCAAACTCAAAAACCTATAGTTGATATATAGTTCTCTTTAGGTTTTTTTTTTTGTGTGTGTGAGTGTAGTGGGGTAAAGATTGAGAGGAGAACAGTGTTTGCCCTTTTCTACTCCTTCAGAATCTTGCCTAATCTTCATACTTTTCCAAATACCATGGAAACAATGTCCCATCAATCAAAACTATCATGTATTTCAGCAAATTAAGATGACTTTCATCTAAGCCTGGTGAATTTTGAATTTATCATTCATCAAGGGGAGTTTGATTCTACCTTATCTTCTTATTTATCTTGACTTTTAACATCTTTTATATATATATATATATATATATATTTACTATTCCAAATGTCATTCTTTGTGGCAGAAAAATATGTTTTTTACTAGTCCAAATGTCATTCTTTGTGGCAGGAAAAATACTCCCAGAAAAGGAGATAAGTAGTTTTGCCTTCTTTCAGTCATCAGATATCATCCCATCTACCTCAAGAAACAGGTTTATTTTTGTCTCATTTATTCTCTCCCTCTTCTATTATAGGTTAAAACTTTCCTCCCCGTTCCCTTTTGGTCTTTGACTTCCCTCACTAGTCTCAGCTTAGTTTTAGCTTTAAGCACTTTTGACATTTCTGTGATTTTGTACTCCTCTTCTAAAACTTATCTTTGCTTCTGTCTTTACTTTTCTTTTAAAAGCTTATGCTAGCTGACATATTTTCTCTGCCTCCCTATAATTCTATTTAGATAACTCGCCTTTTTCCTCCTCATCTCTAAAGTTGACTTTGAAATTTCTTTCTTGAGAACTTCCTTTCCCTTCTGAGCTGGTTTTCCTTATAAGGGTCTTAGTATCATACCTATACTTTTTTCTGAATGATATGAACTGTCTTTCTAAAACAAGTGCATTTGCTAAATGGCTAAGTTTTCTTCTCCTTTTTTCAGGGTGTAAGAAGGGGACATCATTACATCTTCTTTTAAATCATTTCTTCCTTTTTGGTGAGAATACATTTGAGTCTACATTAAAGTCAATTGAACTCAAGAGAACTATACACACACAAAAAAACAAACCATCAAAGAAACCTCCAAATCTTCTTTAAAGTTTCCTCTCCTGCAGTTTAAATCTTTGTCATGCTCCGTCTTCCACTGAAGATGGAAAAAGAATGAATCAAGCACATTTCTTTCTTTTTCTTTCTTCACTTTTTTTCATTGTTTGGGAGGAGTGGGGAGAAAAAATGGAGAGGACAGATTTTTTCTTCTTTTTCACTCCCTGATTGGAAGAAATGGTTCCTTTTCTATCTTTTTCTGTTGTCACATGCAGGATAGGGAGAGATGTCTCTTATCATTTGGTGCCCCACCAGAAGGATAGTAAGTAAGAAATCCCCTGCTATAGCATCACTATGTGCAAAGAAAATTTCTAAGTTTAGGGTGTGGTGTGCCTGTATTTTAAAATTTATTCATAAATTTTTAAATAAGACTTTGTGTTATCTATATTATATAGAAACATTATATTTAATAGTTGTGTTTGACTAAAATTTTTATTGTAAGCATCTTGAGGGAGATTTTTAACTCCTTTTAAACATCCTTTTTAAAATTGCATTTATATCCCTAATGCTTAACACAGTGCTGGCCCATACTAAGCACTTAATAAATGTTTATTGACTAACTGACTCTATGATATATTAAATAATCTGAAGGAATTTCTTTATCCTTGAACCTATCTTTGCAGGATAGAAGGAATAAGGATAATGAAAACTGAAGACATATTTTTATATATAACGTGGCTTATTGCCTGTGTACAAGTTAATTGACTTTGCGTTATTTGTAATTTTCTGTGTTATTTGTATTGAATGTTAGGCAACTGCATCATTACCATCATATTCATAAGTTGTCTTGTGCAGTTAAAGCCAATGGGCCCTTCCCTTAATGGAAGATCATCTTTGAAGTGCAAGACTGATCCAGTTTCCTTTCTTCCCTCCCTTCTCTTATTTTACACATCCATGCATACTACAAGATGCTGTGTATTCCACATGTACTCTGTGTCCCTTTCCTGATAGCATTTCTGGCTATAGAAGCTATCTGAGATCATGATTTAGAAGGAGAATCTTTAGCTCCATTCATCTGAATGTTATAAATATTTTTATTTTTGCTTTAAAATTAGCAAATTGATTAATAAATGACTTTCATTTGTCAAATGCCTCTTAGTCACTCAAAATTGATTTACCTATATTAAAACAGCACTTTCAACATAGTTTTGCATATTAAGTTTGTTGAATAAATTTGAATTCATTCATAAGATGCCATAAAAAATCAATTAGGCATTGCCTATATTTTGTAGGTGTCTGAAGTCAATTAATTTCTCTATGATGGTGTAAAAATGATGGTACAAAAACACAGTTCCTCTGTCAGTTGAGTGCCCTTTCTCATTACAAAAAATGCCCTACTTCTTCAATATTTAGCTCAATTTGAATTCTTTTATTATGGTCACTATTACTGGTGATATAGAACTATATAGGAAGTAAGTAAAATCCAGGTTAATCCTTTATAAGAACAAATGTTGAAAAATACACTATTTGGGGGCAGCTAGGTGGCGCAGTGGATAGGACACCAGCCCTGAAGTCAGAAGGACCTGAGTTCAAATCTGATCTCAGACACTTAACATTCCCTAGCTGCGTGACCCTGGGCAAGTCACTTAACCCCAATTGCCTCATCAAAAAGCTAAAAAAAAAAAATCCACTATTTGCAGGGATTTTGGAGTGATGATAGACTGGGATAATAGGATTGTTAGATATGTTAAGGTAAAATGATGCAGCAAATTAAAAAGTGAAATAATCTAATGATGGATATTATTATTATTAATGTTGAATTCACATAGATAGTTCTCAATATTTACTTCAGCAGCATTATGTGACTTAGGATATCTTAATATCTTTAAACACATTTTTCTAGTTTTGGGGCAAGTCGGTTCTAGATTTAAGTAAGAATTGTAGCCTTCAGCATATTATAAAGTATTCTGAGCAATTGAGGACCAAATGCCAGTGGGGCCATAAAGGCCTTCCCTTCATGGAAGATCTCACTGCGATGTCATTGATACAAAGGAAGGCATGGCAACAGAGGGATGACACAGTCAACAGGACTGTGCTGTGTTTGCACAACCTTTATTAAATGGAGCCGTTGGCGACCACCTGTGGTTCCTAGTGGGAGCTCCCCCTGAGTATACATTTGATCTTCCAGTTAATTAGGTGCACCTTGGCTGGAAGCCCATAGATCAAGCATACATATTTCAAAGCTTAAACTGTGTTCCTCCCCAGATGAAAGCAGAATGTTTCAAAGTGCAGCATAAATCCAAATGTCGTCTTCTTGGAGAATGAATGACTTTAACAACATTAATTTATTGATAAAATTTTTTAAACGATAAGGAAATGTTGCACTTTTGCTTTTATTTCTAATTTCTATTTTTATGACAAGTTTTTTATTGGAATAAATTGGCAGTGATCTTTTTTGAGCATATCTTTAATTAGAACAGCTTAATTCCATCCCTTCAGCATGAAGAAGACAAGAAAATTGGACTCCCAAAGATATTGTCTCTAGAATGTTTAACAGACTACACATATTCTTTCAGAGATGGAAAAAATGTGTTGCTTTTAAAAAAATTAAATTCTTTCCTTAAAATGATTTAATATTCTATGTGACAACTAACGTTTTCTTATTTAATTAATATTCTATCTCCCAGCCAAATCACAGTGCTCCTTAGTTAAGGTGTTCCAACTGTCTAAGGCTGTCTGTTTATTCTTCTTTCTCTGACTTTTTTCCAAATGTGTGTCTTTCATCTCTGCAGTAAGCCTTAGAATAGTAAGCTAAGACTGTCCCTGCTATCTCATCCCCTTCTTTGTGCTAAGATGATCTCAGTATGTTGTGCTTCCCTTCTCCACAGTGGCTAGAGTACTATCAGCGTGGGAGACACCAAGCAACTCATTTCCAATCTTCAGCCATGTAATTAACAGCAAAGATGAATAGATATAACAAGGAAATTCATTTGCACAGCACTGGTGGCTCTATTGGTGTGTTATCCAGGATGGATGTTCCAAATTTTTGTTTTCTTCTTATTTGATTACCTTAATTGGGTGACCTTGATAAATTAAAGAAAGCAAGCAAACAATATTTGCTCATCAGTCCTGCAAGACAGAGCATTCATGTGTATCCAAATAAAGTGCAGATAAAAATCCAGGAATAAAATATAAATCTCTACCTAGACTTTAGATTTAAAAAAAATTTCATCATATAATGAAATGAAATTTCTTGCTGTTTAATATTGAATGTATCTGTGACATTTTCCCATTAGTGGATATTAATATAACAGAAATAATAAATGATAAAAAAACAATTGCTGTTACCTCATCCAGACCTAGTTAGAAATGCTTTGCCAATATAGTTGATATAAAAAGATTGACTTCCTTATAATTTTCTTCTAACATCAAATATACTTATAGTTCCTTATAAGAAAATGGCATGTTATAGTATGAAACATTAAATAATATTAGCAACATCTGGGATATATTATGAAAATTATCATAATTTTCTGATATTATAACTTGTGATTTATTAAAAATGAAAAAAAATCATCAATTTTTATAAGCTCGTTAACATGAAAAAATAATATTGGTTCTAGTTAATAGAAAGACTGAAGTGAGCAGGTCCTTTCTCAAGAATATCAGCTGCCAAAAAAGCATTTTAGCCCATAGCTTAAAGTAATCTTTGTGACATCCCTTCTCTTTTCCTAGGGATGTATTCTTTTGTTTTTTTTAAATTTTTTTATTAAAGCTATTATTGCCAAACATATGCATGGGTAATTTTTCGACATTAACCCTTGCAAAGCCTTCTGTTTCAAATTTTTCCCTCCTTCCCCCCACCCCCTACCCTAGATGGTAGATAGTCTAACACATGTTAATTATGTTTAAATATATGACAAATGGAATATATGTATACATATTTATACAGTTATCTTGCTGTACAAGAAAAATCAGATCTACAAGGAAAAAAACCACCCAAGAAGGAAAACAAAATGCAAGCAAACATCAACAAAAAGCGTGAAAATGTTATGTTGTAGTCCACACTCAGATCCCACAGGCCTCTTAGGGATTTATTCTTTACACAGAATTTTATGAAATCTATCCCAACTTTCCCTATTTCAATTTTTACCAATTCATTTTGCTGTGGGAATATGCCAGTTTAATTTCGGTTTTTATTCTCTCTTTTTGATAAGTCTTTTATACCTTACCTTCATGTACTCTTCACTGAATTATAAGTTGGACTCAATAAGAAAGATGGATTTTCATTTTTATAGGCATTATTTATCTATGAGACACCAACTGGTGAAAATCTCCAAAATATTTCAGTCACAAATTGTATCATTATAATTCTATCAAATGCTCAAAAATGAAAAAAAGTCTCCTCAATAAAATTCATAAGAAGATCTTTTTGTTGCCATGTTCAATGATCTCCTGGTTCTGCTCATTTCACTTAGCATCACTTCCTGTAAGTCTCTCTAGGCCTCTCTAAAATCATCTTGCTGATCATTTCTAATAGAACAATAATATTCCATTACACTCATATCTCACAATTTATTTAACCATTCCCCAATTAATGGGCATCTCTTCAATTTCTAACTCCTTGTTACCACAAAAAGAGCTGCTAAAAACATTTTTGCACATATGGGTCCCTTTCCCTCCTTTAAGATCTCTTTGGGAAACAGACCCAGTAGAGACACTGCTAAATCAAAGAGTCTGCACAGTTTGATAGCCCCTTGGGCACAGTTCCAAATTGCTTTCCTAGATGGTTGGATCAGTTCACAACTCCACCAACTATGTATTAGTATCCCAGTTTTCCCACATCCCCTCGAACAGTCATCATTATCTTTTCCTGTCATCTTAGTCAATTGGAGAGGTGTGAGGTGGTACATTAGATTAATCTTTATTTGCATTTCTCTGCTCAATAGTGATTTAGAGCATTTTTTCATGACTAGAAATAGAAAAACTCATTGTTTTAATACAAATGTTCTTCAGTGATGATCGTTGTCTCTGAATAGTGAATACCATCATTGCAAAACAATTAAAATTATAATATTTCTAAGGGAAAATATTTCAGTATTTTCAATATTACAATGTTTTAAAGGGGAAATACACATGGGAGGTATAGGAAACTTTTTAGTGATATGTGAGGATTTCTACCAAAAACAAACAAACAAACAAACAAAAAAAGCAAATCAAAGTCATTATCAAGGTCACATGTGACCTGAAAATGAGGTTGGTTAATTAGTCATGTATTAAGATGAAAGACAATAGTTGGAAAGTTGTATGTAGACACTCAAACTTAAAAGATACTGAAAAAAAAAAGAGAAAGATGTCCAGATACTGGATTAATCCTCTAAGAAAAATTTATACATTGTTAAGGGCATCAGTATCATAGAAGATGAAAAGAGTAAAGAAGAATTCAAATACCCACATTATCTAAAAATCAGAGATCCATCAATGAAGTAAAGTGACATGCATATTATTACATATCTTCATAACTATGTTGGAACTTGCTTTTTTAATTTCATTTTTTAATTTTATTTTATTTGCAAAACATATGTATGGGTAATTCTTCAACATTAACCCTTACATAGCTTTCTGTTATAGATTTTTCCCCTGAACTCCCCACCCCTCCCCTAGATGGCAGGATATCCACTACATGTTAATTATGTTAAAATACTTGGCAAATCAAATATATGTATACATATTTCCCAACTTATCATTGTTGTGCAAGAAAAATCATATCTACACAAAAGACATATCAGATAAAGGAAACACAATGTAAGCAAACATCAATCTAGAGTATGAGAATGTTATGTTGTGGTCCACATTTCACATCCCTCTCTCTGGGTGTATATGGCTTTCTTCAGTGAACAATTGGAAGTGGTTTGAAACATTTCATTGTTGAAGAGAGTCATGTCCATCAGAATTGATTGTCATATAGTATTGTTGTTGCCGTGTATAATGATCTCCTGGTTGGAACTTGCTTTTTTCATTATTTATGTAATATAAAATATACAAGATTTTTGCATATAACATTATATAACATTTTAAATTTTATAATGCAATTTACAGTTATACAATTTTGTTCTCAGGAAAGTCCTAGTAGGTAAGTACTATTATAATCCTTGTTTTACAGATGAGGAAACTGAGGCAAGCAAAGATTAAGTGACTTAAGTGACTTACATAGTTTGTAAGTGTCAAGGAGGATTTGCACTGAAACTTTTCTGACTTTAGATACAGCACTCTATCCACTGAGCAACCTAAGTATAAATTATTCTTAACTGAGATATTTTGCGGTTAACATTGATTTCCCTTTACTTATTGACTGTCCTTCATAGAGATATAGCCAGTTAAAAATGTTAATGGGGTAAGTTTAGTTGGGGAGAGGGGCAAGGAGATTAGATTGAAAAGCAAGTCTGGGGAGGATGAACCAGGATTGCAGAGGACAGCTTAAGGAATAGGGTAGAAAACATAGAGGATAGTAGGGAAGGATGGTTGGTATAGTGAGCAGAGGAAAATACAAGGGAGAGGGGAGAAAAGGACAATAAGGTACTGAATCTCAGAAGACAATCTCTCCATGGGAGCATTAACCTTCAAGAGCAGATGGTCTGTTCCCCAGAAAGTCCCAGTCAGTGAGGGAAACAACCACATCCCATTTCCATGTTAGCACCCTGAGGGAAACCCCCAGGAGCTGCATTGAGAGTCCTAGCTCTGTCCCTTCATGGTTCAATTCTAATATTATAGGATTACAAAAATAAAACAAAAAGTTTTAACTTGCCATATCAAAATGGAGCAGCCAGCTTTTGTGATATAAGACTGGCCAACCCACTCATGTGCTAGCAGGTGGATGATCCCTCTCCCTCCCCTGAGCTGCTGTCTCACTCAGAACAAAATTGAGGTGTAAGTTCATAAGTTGATCATGAGTTTTTCACCACTTTTGACTCTTCCTTTGAACTAGATGACCCCTAAGACTTACTATCATATTCTTCACAACTGTCATGAAGCAGCCTCCTTTGTGGCAAATAGAAAAATAGAGTAAGCTCCAAAACTTTAAGAGAAAAAGAATTCTTTCCTACTATATGTATTTTTAAATAGATTTTTACTTTTTTGTGATTATATGTAAAGGTAATTTTCAATGTTTATTTTTGTAAGATTTTGAGTTCCACATTTTTCTCCCTCTTTCCCCCCTTCCCTTATTCCCTCCCTCACTCCTTCTTCCTCTTTCTCCCTCCATTTTCTCTGAAGTTCACTTTTGTGCATGGTTTGGCAGCAATCTCCTGCTTGGGTGGCTGTGGGTTCAAATAGTTTTTAAAAAGTTTCCTTTCTACTATGTGATGATCATTTGTGCTTTGGTGAGGAAAAGTTCAATAGATATCTCTAAATAAGAAGCTGGTTCCTTCCGTCACTCTCTGGAATCAATCTTTTATCATTAATGATGACCATCTTTGCACTTTCTGTAATGTAACTATATCCTCCAGGTAGTCAGCTGACCAGAAGTAAAAACATTTCCCATCAAGTCTCAATAAACTTGTACAGACAGGGACTAATTCCTTTTGCTTCCTGCTATGTGAACAGCTCAAAATAAAATTTGCCTTAATTCATCCCTGCATACCATATTATTTCTAATCTAAATATACCCTCCACTATCACTCATAAATTCTTTTTAGTAGAGTTGTTTCCAGCTTCCTCCTGTCCACAGACCAATGTCTATTAGACATTTTCCGGAACAGCTTCAGATGTCTCTATTTCCTCATTCCAATTAATTTCCTTTTTTTTTTTTAAATCCCATTATATTCCTACTAACTTTAAGTGTTTATTTTATTAGTTCCTTGAAGGCAGGGGCTATTTACATCTTATTTTATTTTGTCTTGTCTTGTTTTGTCTTTGTGTCTCCAACACATCCAACAGTGTTTGGCATCTAGTGGGCAATTAATTAATGCTTGTTGAGTTAAGATGAATTTGTGTGTTGAAATTTTGGCATTGATAATATCTAGGTAAATTAAGGACTTCAGGATTTGCTTTATTTTCCTGATTAACTCTGAAATGAAAAAGCACTAGAATTCAAAGCCTTGGCTAGGCTCCTAACTTACCATGTGACCATAGGCAAATCACTTAATTCCTCTGGATATCAGTTTCCTTTTCTGTCAAATATAATGTAATGGATGTAAATGTATATAAAGACACATGCTTTGTTGTACATATGCAGTATTATTTGATATTGCATTAATAGTATAATATGTACATATGACAAATAGTTCTGTGGTATGTCATTGAAGTTCTTGAAGTATTTTATGGCATAAATTTGTAGGATCTTTTAATTTTTTTCAAGGCAAATTAACATTTTAAAAAACCAACAGTGTATCATTGATACAATAAATGCCAAACTTTAAAATAAAAGGTGATCAGCAATGCAAATTTTAAGTTACTTGTTATTTAGGATCATGAAGTGAAATTGACCAAAATGTTATTAGGTCTAATTCTCAATAATGAGACAAAGAAGTTAAGTATATTGCTCCATTTCATTTAGGAAATAAAAAGCTGAGCTGGGATTCAAACATGTCTCCTGACTCCAATTTCATTTTTATTTCTGCTATACAATGCTATTACTGGAGTGTGTAGAATATACAGAACAATAAACTTGAGAGATGTAACTCAATGCTCAATAATTTGGCTTTGAGAAGTGCATAGAAAAGCAGCAGAACTTATTTATTTGGATAAGTCCCATCTTGACAGTATCCAATAAACCTATTGTATTTTCATGTTAGTCTTTTTTCTATTTTAATTAATTTTTTATTTTGCTAAATATCATGTAATAATTTTTCTACTTTCTTGCATTTACCTGATTTTCTAGATTTCTTTCATTGTGATTATCAAGAACTATGTCTTAGGATTTCAATATGGTCTGGACATGGATGATTTTTACTTAAAGATTTTATGAGATTTTTCTCTGTCACAATTAACATTTTGTGAATTTTCTATTTTTTTTCTTTTCTAGTTAATCTATATTTTAAAAATGCTTATAAAATATTATAAAGTAACATTAAAGACTTATACAAAGATGGGTTTGATAGCAGAATAACATTTGGGAAAGCACTAGTTTTTTTTTCCTCTTTCCTGTAATAAGGTTAAAAAGACTCCTTTATTCCACTAAACTCTCTGTGTTAGTATCAGAAAAATTTTATTCTTGATTTCTTACTTTCCCTTCTCAAGTAACATGATCTCATTTTCAACATTTTTCTCCTTGCCAGCAGCCATCTGAGTTCAGCATGGTGCAGTGGAAATTAGAGGACCTGGATCTGAATTTTGATATTATGACTTACTACCTATGTAGATCTAAGCCTAGATCTCAATAATCTCCTTCAGAAGACTACATTAAATGTTTTTCATCTTTTTTCTCCTGTGCTTTCATCTTAACATATTTATAGACTATGGTATTAGAACTTATGGTATATAGAACTCTCTCTCTGTCTCTTTCTGTCTATCCATCTCTCTGACATTATCTCTCCTTCCTCTCCTCTCTCTCTTTTTCTCTGTCTCTGTCTTTCTCTCTCTCTTTCTCTGTCTCTGTCTCTATCTCTGTCTCTCTCTCTCTCTGTGTTTCTGTCTCTGTCCCTGTATGTCTTCTTTTCTTTCTACTCTTTTTTTGTCTTTTCTCTCCACTTCCTTTTATCCCCTTCTTCCTCTCTCACTCTTCATTTCCTTTTCCTCTCTTTCCTTTTTCTTCTTTTACCCTTCTTCCTTCTTCTCACCATTTTTCTTTCTCTCCTCTTCTAACAGTCTTGTAGATTAAGGAAACTTATTGATAATGGAATCATAGACTTAGAACTGCAAGGGATCTCAGAGGGCATTTAGTTCATATTCTTTATTTGACAAATGAGGAAACTCAAATCCCAGGATGTTGGATAATTTCCTTAGATCATGTAAGTAGTAAATAGGAACTGACAAAAATGAAACACATCCACTTTAGACACATTTTTCTTATATCAATAAAATTACTTTGAAAAGAGGTCAGTTACAAGTTATTGAGGTTATATTTTTGTTCTATTCCATGGGAAAAAAAACAAATTTTTTACCCTTGGTTTGTTTCTTCAGTTTTCTTTACAAAATCACAGATACAAAACCAAAACCAAAAAAATCAGAAACCCACACACATACTAGTTCAGAGCTGAGGATTTTATCCCAGCCCTCACCCAGTCTTGGAAATGCTGTTACTTTAGTCAACCACATCTTAATGCATCCTCTTCTCCAAGATGACATCCTGGTGAAGTATGATTATAACCATCAAGATTAGCTACTTCCTGTAACACAGTCTTTGGGAGTCCAGAACTTTGTCTGCCATAAAAATGTACTGCCATGAAGAGGTGGGTAATTAATATAATGGGAAGTAATGATGTTGGGGGTAAAGGTACAAGAGCCTCATGGCAGGGAGAAATTTATGACAGCAGGAACTTTATGATGAGTGCAAAGTGTACATTAGTAAATTTATCAAAGGGTCAACATAGAAAATGGATGGAGTTTCCAATGTGCTCAGAGACTTCTTTCTTAGATCAATCCTGAAAGGATCATTGGCTTCTCGATCAGCTTATCCCTCCTTGACTTGGCACTTATCTAGAAGGGTTCCTGTGAGTGTATACTTATGTGAAGGAGAAAAAGAGATAGAAGCAGAATTAGGAATAGGGTGGGAAGAGCTTGATGCAACAAGTGAAAGGAGCTGGAGTTAAAAAATTGTGTCAGGTAGAAACACACATTTTATTAATTTGGGTTTGATTAAGCAGATGACTAATGGATAAGACTGGGGGAAAGGGAACTGTTCTGTCTACTTAAGAGAACTAATTTTTGAGTTCATATCTAAATACAGATTATTAATTGTGATATGAGCAATTGCCATTACAATTATAAAATTTGTATCAGAAGATGAAAAAGGAATGGAAATAGAAATCAGCATTGGTAGAACTTGTGCTTTTATGTGCTAATTATAAATTGCATATGATAACTTTTTCAAGTTTATGCATAGCTGCTTTCATGTTCTGTTCCCCATTAAATTTTGAACTCCTTGAGAGCAGAGACTATCTTGCTTTTCTTTGTATCCCTAGCCACTTAGTGGCATATAGTAGGAGCTTAATAAATTTTTGTTGATTGATATTAGGTGTTCTCTCCCCCCCATTAAACATCACTGTTCCTCCAGAGAGCTGGTCTAGAACTCACCTTGGTGTTGGACAACTTGACTTCAAATTCTAGTTCCTTTGCTTCATTATATATGGATGAACTTAGAAAAGCCTTTTAATCTCTTTGGATCTCAGTTTCCACTGAGGGTATAGAAATTATGATTTCTAGAGTTCCTTCTAGCTCTTTGATCATAGTTGTATATAATTAAAAGGAATAAAACAGCAAAGATAATTTATTATCATTGTTGGTTTATTTTCAGTGAGGTCTGAATTTCATTTTGGCTATTATTTATTCACTTATTTCAGCATCATGTGAGGAAAACACATGCCTTCCTGGGTACCAGGGACTATTTTCTAGGACTATTGTGTGGGTTGTTAGATTGAAATTAAAGAAACTTGTTTCTAGTCCCAGGTCAGCCTCTAAATGAGTGAGTGATCTTGAAAAAAAAAATCACTCAACTTTGTGCCTTGGATCACCTAGCTGTGAAATGAAGGACTTGGATTACATGACTTCTGAGGTTTCTTTAAGTCCTATAATTTTCATATACTCAAATAAATCTGTAATCTTATTGATAGGAATGTTTCTGCCAGTGACGCACATTATACAGTAACTCACCCAAACCTTCATCTCCTGTGTAGGCTTTATGCATTTTCTCACATAAATTTGCTACCTGGAGAGTCACCCATTGTGATGGTGGCCATTTTGCTAACATCAAAAGTATGCCAGTGGAGTTATTCTTTATTCTAACCATAGGTCACCCATCTTCCTGAATAGTCTAGAATTTCAAGATTTTAAAAGGGTCATTCTTATCCTTTGCATATTTATTTATATGGATAATGAACTTTTGATATCAATTTCTCAAGT
The DNA here is from genome assembly GCA_023553655.1 of Myrmecobius fasciatus. NCBI lineage: Eukaryota > Metazoa > Chordata > Mammalia > Dasyuromorphia > Myrmecobiidae > Myrmecobius > Myrmecobius fasciatus. The sequence goes on from JAJPUD010000239.1 coordinate 657,745, forward strand.
TTTCTGCCACTAGAAAAACTAATTTTTCCTCCTATTGCTTTTTAGATTGCAGAAGTGAAAGATTTTTTTCCTCTTGTCTCATTCTTTACATCAGACTAGTTCTTTTTCCTAACTTTTGCTTATATAAATGCTTTGCATATGGATATCTATTGTATGATGGTGGACAATATTAATATTAAGAATTAGAGCTACATGAAATCTTAAAATAAAGTCTACAAATTATAGCTGAGTTGTCAATCTACATTGATGGAATTTTGCACACTGATTAAATCACAGTATTATGATTTAAGTACACAGTATTGTAATTTCTTAAAGAACTGTGGAAGATTTGCTAAAGTGTCAGGAAGGAAAACATGGACTTCATCTGTATGCAATATGACCATAATAGAAAACTATGAGATTAGAGCAATAATTTCTAAAAAAGATTGAACAATGGAAAATTTAGAGCCTTCTTATTTGTATAAAAGCTACAGAATCGTAGTGAATGACTGACTTGGATAAAATAAAAAAGAAAAAGACAAAAAATAGATGAAGAAATAGAAATTCAGAGAGATTCAAATAGCTAAGGCAAATTGTTCTCTGTTTCAGTGCACAGAGGATTTTTTTGGCCTGCCAAGACAATGTGGATACCCTATATTTGTCTGGGTGTTAAAATGCTGTTTCTCTGATGAATCCCATATGTGACAGAAATTACAAATGTGGTAGTTACTGAAATAAATTTGGTCTTTCTCATTCAATGGTTTTTAGCTTTTTAAATTATGGATATAACTTGTAAGATAATTTTAAATTCTTACTTTATGAGCAAAAATTTCAAGTGGATTTCCTTTTTTCTATTAATGACAAAGATCTCAAGCAGAAGTAGTTTCTTCTTTTATTGAATCCTCTTTAATTCAGGAGCATCATGAACAATAATTATGGCATTTGCTATAAGGACAAATGGTAAGGTTAAAATGCCATTTATAATCTGGCATAGTTTAAAATTGGACAGAAGTCAATTCCATCCCATAAAGATGCTGGTATTGGGCTCGGTCCTGGGAATTAAAAAGCTGAAATGAAGATACGTTCCTTGCCTTGGGGAGCCTACAGTCTGGTGGTTCTCCAGAAACAGTTTATACAATGATTTTTGGTATTGTGCCATTTTTCAGCTATGTCTGACTTTTCATGACCTGATTTGGGGTTTTCTTGGCAAAGGTACTTGAATGCTTTGCCAGTTCCTTCTCCAGCTCATTTTACATATGGGGAAACTGAGGCAAACAGGATGAAGTGACTTTCCCAGGCTCATACAGATGGAATGTGTCCAAGGCCAGATTTGAATTAAGGAAGATGAGTCATTCTGACTCCAGCCTTGGCACTCTATCCACTATGCCACTTAGCTACCCATGATTTAAAAAATTAAATTAGGGAAGAATTTTCCATCTGAATCATTGCTTCTTTTTTTGTAATTTATTATATTCCTAATATTGATTTGCATGAATGAGGGTGGCCTAGCTGCACCAGATCTAAAACTATATTATAAAGCAGTGGTCACCAAAACCATTTGGTACTGGATAAGAAATAGAGTAGTGGATCAGTGGAATAGGTTAGGTTCACAGAACAAAATACTCAATGACAATTGTAATCTAGTGTTTGATAAACCCAAAGACCCCAGTTTTTGGGATAAAAACTCACTATTTGACAAAAACTGCTGGGATAATTGGAAACTAGTCTGGAAGAAATTAGGCATTGACCCACACCTAACACCATATACCAAGATAAGGTCAAAATGGATTCATGATCTAGGCATTAAGCATGATATTATAAACAAATTAGAACAATGTAGGATGGTTTACCTCTCAGACCTGTGGAGGGGGAAGGAATTTGTGACCAAAGAAGAACTAGAGGTCATCATTAATCACAAAATAGATAAGTTTGACTATATCAAGTTAAAAAGTTTTTGTACAAACAAAATGAATGCAGACAAGATTAGAAGGGTAGCAGTAAACTGGGAAGATATTTTTACATCCAAAGGTTCTGATAAAGGCCTCATTTCTAAAATATATAGAGAATTGACTCAAATATATAAGAATTCAAGCCATTCTCCAATTGACAAATGGTCAAAAGATATGAACAGACAATTTTCAGACGAAGAAATTGAAACTATTTCCGGTCACATGAAAAGGTGCTCCAAGTCACTATTGATCAGAGAAATGCAAATTAAGACAACTCTGAGATACCACTAAACACCTGTCAGATTGGCGAAAATGACAGGAAATGATAATGATAACTGTTGGAGGGGATGTGGGAAAACTGGGACACTGATACATTGTTGGTGGAACTGTGAACGGATCCAACCATTCTGGAGAGCAATTTGGAGCTATGCTTAAAAAATTATCAAACTGTGCATACCCTTTGATCCAGCAGTGTTTCTACTGGGCCTATATCCCAAAGAGATTTTAAAGGAGGGAAAGGGACCCACATGTGCAAAAATGTTTGTGGCAGCCCTTTTTGTAGTGGCAAGAAACTGGAAATTGAAAAGATGCCCATCAATTGGAGAATGGCTGAATAAATTATGGTATATGAATGTTATGGAATATTATTGTTCTGTAAGAAATGACCAACAGGAGGATTTCAGAGAGGATTGGAGAGACTTGCATGAACTGATGCTGAGTGAAATCAGCAGAACCAGGAGAACATTATACACAGCAACAAGACTATACGATGATCAATTCTGATGGACATGGTTCTCTTCAACAATGATGTGATTCAAACCAGTTGTGCTGCGATGAAGATAGTCATATACATCCAGAGAGAGGCCTGTGGGAACTGAGAGTGAACCACAACACAGCATTTTAATGCTTTCTGTGAATGTTTCCATGCATTTTGTTTTCCTTCTTAGGTTGTTTTTTTCTTCTTCTCTTTCTAGATCTGATGTTTCTTGTGCAGTAAGATAACTGTATAGATATGTATACATGTATTGTATTTGTCATATAATTTATCCTATCTAGCATGTATTAGATTACCTGTCATCTAGGGGTAGGGGGTGGGGGAAGGAAAGGAAAAGCTTGGGAAAAAAAAGTTTTTTTGCAAAGGTCAATGTTAAAAGGTCACTCATATGTTTTGTAAATAAAAAGCTTTATAAAAAAATAAATAAAAAACCTAACTCTACCAAAAAAAATATTGATTTGCATGGTGAAAGGGATTGTCCCATGTGCCCCTATCCTGGTTAGCTCATTAGGTCATTGAAATATTTCAGTGAAACAGACAAAAAGTGTTTTTTTTTTAAGTGATAAGACCATTTCATGATAAGAGAGATGATAGACTTGATATGTAGAATGAGACTTATACTTTTAGTTAAGGTTGATGTAGTAATCTGTTTTCCATAGCTATGTATTTTAGTTACAAGAATTTTCTTTTCTTTTTTTTTTCTTTTTTTCAAAGGAGAGGGAAAGGTGTTAAGGAAAAAATGTTTGTTAATTGAAAAAAGTCAAGTATAAAATAAAAAATAAAAAAATAATGAGTAAAAATTTTCTCTGGTAGATTTCTTTAGATTTCCAATGTTATTTGGGATTTGGCTTCTTAAACATATTAAGTTCCTGGTTTATTAAGTTTCAGGAATGTCAGAAAGAGGAAAAGGACTCAGTTGGGGCTTGATGGGTGATTGGCAGCTATAATTTTCCATGCATTTTTTTCTCATATAAAGCTACCTTCTGAGCATGCAAAAGTTTAATGAAATCTAGGCATCAAAGTGTGTTTGCTAGCTAACAAAGACTAAGTGTAGTAGAGAAACTTAGCATGTTGAGTTCTTCTTTCCAAAATCAACCACCTAAGGGCCAAGGAATGAGACTCAAACTGTGGGTTCCTGATACATTATTTTTGAGTTATAACATTGCTTTTATAAATAAGCCATGTGGCCTTGGTATAATTTAGTAATGTTTATATTTGTTGAAGAATTGTAAAAAATTTGCCAGAGTGGCAGGATACAAAACAGGGGCCTCATCTGTATGCAATATAGTCATAACATGAAATTATGAACTCAGAGAGATAATTTCTGAAAAGATTGAATTAACAATGTGAAATTTAGAGCCCCTTATTTGCATAAAGCTATGGAATGCCAGTACATGACAAAGGCAAGAATTTGTTTAATCCCCTCAAAAACTGCATGTCGGAGTTCTGCCCTCATGGAGACAGCCAGCTGTCTTTTTTTTTTCAAAAGGCTTAGAAATTTGAATTTGTGGAACATTTTGTTTCCTGCTTAAAACCTACATTACATTAAAGCCATACATCAGGAACATTATTGGAAAATCATTAGTAAATTATGGGAATAATGACTTTAGAATATCCAAAGGAGTTGGGTATCCCATGTACAAGAACTACTTCCCTTGAGGCAGCTTCAATCTTCAACCAGAATGCACATAAATCCTTTGAAACTGCCTCTGATGCACAGAAATTCAGTGATGTGTATATGATCAGACAGCTGGTAAGTTTTGAGGAAAGATTTGAACTTCTATTTTCCTGATTGTAAACAAAATATTCTATTCATAATTCCAGACCACCTTGAAGTCTCAAGCTAGGGGAGTCAATTCTTAGATAAAATAGAATCTAAAATTTGGAGAGTTTTTCAGAGACTATATAGATAAACCTCTTTATTTTTTTTTACAGAAGGTGAAACCAAGGGTCATGGAAATTCAATACACAAATAACAATTTTCATTAGTTCTTCTATTGCCTTTGCTGCTGTCTCATCTGAATTCCTTGGTTACCTTGATTCTAGATGGAATCATGATTTTTACTTTAAAGATCCATATCATGTTCATCGAGCATTTGGTTGACCATGTGATAATATGTTTATAGATTCTTAAGAAAATAACGTCATTGATTTATTGAAACATTAAGGCAGCTAAAAGGCAACAATAAACAATTATATTTTTGGTTCATATAGCTAAAAGATACCATAGTTGATTCTAACTTCCCATTTGTTACTGCTTCTTTTTGCTCTTCACTAAATTCTAGCTATTAACTATTTATTCAAAAAATTTTTATACTTATTCTAATTTTATATTTATATATTACACTTAAATTATTTTTAAATTTATAATTTAACTATTATTTTGTGAGGACTAACAAAATATATAATTAGTCCTTTATATATGTATATTCTGACACCAGCACTATAAACAACAGTGAATGAGATTAGGGAAGGAAGGAGATAATCAAAATGAAATTTGATTAATGACAATGGACCACTATTTTGGGAAAGTTCAGCCTTGCCATCATGGAACCACCAACTATGGTTAAATCAGCTCTATGTTATTTCTGGATAGCGTGTGTAGATCTATTTCAGCATTTCTCCATGATAGCAAGAGAGCAATAATATCTATTACAAGAAAACATACTAATAACTAAAGTTTGTGTGTGATTGAGGAGCACCTGCCTGACATTAAGACTATATACGAACCTCATCTCATTCTCACCAAAATCACAGGCATATTTAAAGTAGATGATGGGAATTCTAAGACATATTAATGGAAGGTTTCTTAAAGAGCTTGGGCAGAGGAAATACCCACCAGGATGAGTTGAGCCATTCTAAATAGCTTCAACACACAATGCTGCCCAATTGTCTATTCTATACTTGAACAATTATTGAGAAAGACTTTGATATACTGTGACCTATGTATCATCTCTTGCTAAAGAAGCCATTATTCAATTCTTCTTTTAAAAAGAGACCTATGCATTTGGCTTCTGCTTCCTTGCAGAGCAATAACTTTATTTAATTTTGTTAAGTTACAGAGATTAAATTTAGATAACATTGGAGAAACCAAAAATAAGTGAGGCTAGACCACAAATGGGAAATAGGAGATTCTCCATGATAATGGGATTTCTGCTTATGCTGCTTCTAGAGTAAGAGTTTCTGATAGTAGGAAAGGAATCAGGACAAGGGAGTATCTGCAGACCTTCTGGTGGTGGAGAGAAGGGTGGAAATTCTTGTCTGATCTCCCCAAACTCCTGTAACTTTCCTCACAATGTCATCAATGAAAGCAAAAATACATAGCAATGAATCCTTGAATGCAATAGATATTACTTTACTCCATGGGCGGGATGGATAAAGGTAGGATACAGGAATAGAATCACAATACAAAGGTTAGTCCTAGATCTTTAGCTTTGTCCCATTTATAAGAGAGTTCTTAATTTCCTAAATCAGAATAGGTGTGTCTAGGGCTGGAATTCAGCTTTTTCTTAGTCCTTATCCTGTTGGTATTCTCTTGAGAAGTTAGCCATATGAAGTCACTCAAAAAGCTGATCATTTTATCATTCTATTTTTTGAAAGTGTCATTTTGTCCTCCCTCCAGCCAGATAATATTTATTATTCTTTTAACTCAATCATTTAGTCTTTTCTGGAAGTACCAAAGAGGTGGAATCATGGGATCATTAATTTAGAATTAGAATTCTTAACCTGGAATCTAGGACTTCCAAAAAATGGATAATTATTTTTGATACAGTGGATTTCCTTTGTAATCCTATTTATTTTATTTTATGCATTAGGGACTCGTAGGCTTTAGCAGATTGCTACAGGGGTACATAGGCTTCATCAAATTGCCAAAGGGATCCATGAAACAAAAATTTTAAAAGCCAGATTCAGATAAATCTCAGAAATTATTTAGCTTAATCATCTCTTTTTACAGATAAGAAAAATAGAAGTTTAAGGAGTTAGTTGCTTTCTTCAGTGTGGAGTGAGTGGGTAAGTTATAAAAACGGCATGGGAACATATTCTAAGTAAGGGGCTTCAGTATCAAAGTATCGAAGCCAGAAAGAACAGGATGATTTCCCGGAAGTGAGAATATCAGTTTAACGGAAGTTTGAACTATATGAAAGGGTTTGTTGGCCAAGGAGGTGCAGCTAATACTGTGGCCATTAATAAAGTCCCATCATCAGCCCTGACCATTCACAGGGGTTGGAATTGGAAGTCTTCTCACCATATGACCTTCCCAGCCATCATTGCCATGTAGAGAAGGGTGTCTACCATTACCATTCCTGAAATTAAAAGGTGCATTTTCCCCCACAGTCAATGAGTTCTTACTTTAGTTGTAGTTTATATTTGTATAGTATTTTAATACAAAATGTTTTGAAGAAGACTGTAAAATAGAGTCCCAATAATATTACTCTGGATTTACCAATGGAGAAGCTCAGAGGGTTGGGAACTTTAGTCACAGGTTGTTGATGGTCACATGTGTAATTGATGGAACCAGGATTCCAATATATCTCTTCCAATACCAAGTATAATTCTCTTTCACATATACCATATTCACTTTTCAATTTGTCATTATAAAATGTCAATAGCATCTTCTTATTGGAAGGAACTTAGTAACTTGACTGTTTTTCCTTTTGCATACATATTCCCATTCAAAATGTAAAGGAAGAAAGGGGGCAAGGTATATCATATTTTTAAGGAAAACCACTGTCTGCTTCCCTGCTAACCTGAATGGGTTCACTTCCTTTTCTGAGGATCATTTGAAGATTTCATTTCATTTTTTAAGAGGTAGATAAAAGATTTTACTAGGTTGTAGAATTTGTGAGGGAAGCCAATTATGAACCAATAGGCAGCTGCTCAAATGCCCCTACAATACTTGAATTGGCAATGGGCTACAGTGAATACATTTTCCCTTCCCAGGTACTGTTTTATTTTTTGGACCTGGATTTATGGAGAAACAAGAAATGAGATAACTTTAAAGCCCCCATGAGTATCTGTAGCATTTACTATTTGTCCCATAACATTTTATTTTTCTTTCATATATAAATGATAGTTGGAGACATACGTGTTTTATACCATTAAATAGCTTTCCATGTTTAACTGAGTTATCTTCTCAACTAAACACTGCAAGTTTTGAGGGCAGGAATCTTGTCATATACATATTTTTTTGCCCTCATAGCAGAGTCTTGTAAGAAGGAAGTGTTCAAAGAATATTTGTTGAAAAATTGATTTGAAGCATTTTGCACATGTATGTAATGCAATAGAGCTATCTCTAGAGTTGGAGGGAGAGGTCATCTGGGATTGAATACTGGGCTTGGGCAAATGACTTAATTTTTCTCGGTCTCAATTTTTTAACTGTAACATGACCAAATAATGTTAAATATTTCTTCTAGCTCTAGATCTTCCCTTGGAAATTTGTTCATCATTAAGTACTTTCCTAATAATCTAGAAGGGATTAAATAGGAAAGGGGAGGAAATAAGCATTTAAGAAATATATATGTGGCAGGCACTGAGTTAATAGTATTTTATTTTATCCTCACAAGAACTTTGGAGATAGATGCTATTATTATCCTCATTTACAGTGGAGGAACGGAGGCAGGCAGAGCTTAAATGACTCACATAGGATCATATACTATTAAGTGTCTGAAACAAGATTTTAACTTTCATCTTCCCCACTCAAACTCCTTACTCCTAGAGGCCTCTGGAAAAACTGGATTCGGGTCTTAACTTAAAAATGTGGGACCATAGACATCAATGCATTTCTATGATTTAATTTATTTTTACAATAAACAAGTTTAGATTAGATGTCATTTAAATTTTTGTCTGTTTAAAAATACTTTTTTGTAATATTGAAGGAAATTTCAACATTGATGTTCCTTATTTTTCACACATTTTTCAGTGCATAATTTACAGGCGCTAATATAATATTCCAAAATAACAACATACTTTCTTTCATAACCAGTGCTACTAATATTAAAGAAGGATTGGGCTGCAAAGACGGCAAATCCTCAGCTTGTTCTGACTTTGCTAACAAGCTGCTAGAATGGAGTAATCATCTCTATTTTTGAATGTGATACAAAAATGCCCTTTTAAGCATAATTTTCCCAGGTTAGAACTGTACTTTCATTATACTTTTCTTCATCTGATCTGAATTCCTGCCAAGTTTAAATCCTAGTTTTTCTCCCCAAACTTGACATTCCATATAGTCATCCAAACTCTTATGATTAGAATGCACTCACTCTTTATCTCTGATTCAGAACCTGTATCTTTTAAGATTGAGCTCGGGTGCCACATTCTCTGTGAAAACTTCATCAAGAAAGAAAAGCAAAACATGCTACATGTTGGATCTGAGTTTTCTGAATATTTATTTTCTTGATTATGTTGAATGAATTTCATGGAATTCTTTAGGACTATATAATTTTTAATTGAATTTCAGAATAGAATGATATAGTATTCTCACTAAAATTAGCACAAAATTGAAAGCTGGTAAGTGTCTAATGTGTTAGAGTAGAAAGAATACTGTACAAAGACCAGGAGACCTTAGTTAAAGGGCTGGCTTTGTCATTAATGCTTTGGGTAAGTCATTTAGCTTCTTTTAAAAATCATTTTTTAAAAGAGTTTGGATTATAGGTATATAAGCTCCCTTCCAACTTTTATGATTAAAAAATAAGTAAACATCTGAACTATTTTTGAGTATGTGCCCCTTAAATACAAATCAATATTTGCAAAACACAGATATATATGTGGGAAGAAAAAGCAAGCATTTATTAAGGCCCATCATATGTTAGACACTTTTTAATGCTTAACATATTATCTAATTTGATTCCATTAAAAAAACATGTCAAATATTATCTCCAATTACATTTGAAGGAACTGTGACAGAGAGCTTATGTGACTTCCCTAGAGTCACAGAGCTAGGAAATATTTAAGTTTGGATTTGAATTCATGTTTTTCTTACTCCAGGACAAGGAGTCTATCTACTATGTCACCTAAATACCTAAAAGGTTGCCATAATGTCCTTCAAAGATCTGTTATTTCATTAGATTAAATAAACCTCAACTGACACAGCTCACAATTCCACTCCTCTTTATGATATTCCTAAGATGGAAAAACTAGACCTCCCCATTTGGTAGCCACTCTTTGATGAATATTTTTTCACTTGGCTAAATTGGGTCTGGGTTGCCAGAAGCCTTTTCATATTGGGAGATCTTCCTATTCTGTTGGAAAATGATGAAAGTTTGCAGGAAGGTTTACATAGACACTTTCCACATATATATTCCTCAGCACACTGGAACAATTCTATTATCCTTTCTGGTGGTTTAAGAAGGACTGGAACAAGCTCCCACAAAAATGTTTTCAAAATTTTACATTGCCACGACAATACTGATTTAAGTTTTGAAAACAAAAATTTTGAATCTTGGTTCCTGAGAGAGCAAATGCAGATTGATTTATGTTCAGAATTTCTCTTGCATCTTGTCAACACTATGATGGTTGCCAAAGCACATCATACAGAGTGCTGACATTTTCTGGGAACCCATTTGCCTTTACATATAGTCTCTCCAGGAGGTTACATTTGCACACTTGGTGCTTTTATTTTTAAGCACATGACACTGATTATTGATATTAGAATCATTCTAATGTCATTGTACTATGGTTGCTTAACAAGCGTTAACCCAGTTTATGCCAGTGCATGATTTCCAGGGGCTAATATAATTTTCCAGAATAGCAACCAACTTCCTTTTATCTCCATTGCTACTAATATTAAAGAAGGGGGGGCTGCCAAGGGTGCAAATCCTCAGCTCGTTCTGACTTTGCTAACAAACTGGTAGGAGCCACAGAATTGCCTAGGATTTAGAGTCCATTTTAAGAACCATTATTTTCTTTCTTTGCCATGAATCTAGGTCCACAAAATCCTTCTCACTTGCATATCTGAAAAAAGAAAAAAAAGTCATTGTAGACCACTGCAAAGTCAAGTACCATAGAGGTCTTTGAGCTGCTGCTTCTTGGTTTATAATTGCCTATGTTTACAGCTTCCACAGCTTACTAAAATCCTTTATATAAAGTTGAAAATAATTCCTCAAAAAATTGCTCTCCTTCTAACTCTAAGAGCTACACATCTCTCTTGATCAGTGTGATACCCTCATTTGATGAAGTCTGCCTAATGGTTATCCCCCTAAAAAAACTTTCAAAGAGCATCCACTCTGGAGATATCCAGCACTTACATTTCTTTTTGGAAATGTGTCTTCTTTAATCACAATGATCAGAAGGAATGACCACTAACTCAAAAGTTTGTGCTCACATTTTGAAAAAGGAGACCATTTTATTTTTTCTCTCTCTTTTTTTTTCTTTTCTCTTTTTTGGCTCATTCCTTTTCCCTGAATTTTTTACTTCCCCATTCTTTTACAGGACAGAAGGGAAAGTTGCCACTGGAGTATTTTAATCTGTTTTGTAGTAGTCCCTAAATTACAAACCTGAAACTGTTGAACTCTTTTTTATCTTGTTATAGGCTATTGGAGTATTAATTATAGAGCTGGAGGATTTTATTATCTGTATGCTGTATTCTTGAAAGGTTCTTTATAAATGGGTAAAAAGACTGAATCACTTTCCATCTATCAATCTGTACTATTTTTCCAGCTCATTTCCAGCTCATTTCCTTTTTCAGTCTTCATTGTGGGACCAGTTCCCAATAAACTTCCTGATTGATCTTAATTCTGTTTGTGCTGAGTATCATTCAGTTTGTCAAATGCCATTCAGATGCATAGGACTCAATCAAGTGAAAGAAAAAATTTTAGAAAAAAATGACCAAAGGAGAGGTCAGAATTAATTGTGATTCTGTGGTTTTTTAAACTCTAAATTTATGAAAACCTTGGTTTTATATCTAGAAAATCATGTAGGTTTGAATACTGTACTTTGGCTTCAGAATTATGGTCATTGACTATTTAATGGTTCTACGTGCTCCCAGGGGGAGATCTAATTTTAACCATAATCAAGATTATAGATTACATAAAGTCCATGGACCCAGGATGGAAACTGTGATGAACTGATTGGATCACTTGCAGTTTCCATAGTGTGGACAAATTCATATGAGAATGATGTTTAGTAGGTTATTTTAGTACCCCTTTAAATCAGTTTTCCAGATTGTCAAATGATATTTTATGAATTAAGCAAGCATCAAGTACCCATTCATTTTCTTCTGATGATTCTTGTGATTTGTATCTTCATATCTATTGATTACCCCATATCTGGACAATATATTTTAAAATGAGTATCTCTGACTCAAGAAACAAAACCTTAAAACCTTATGCTTGTCAAATTGCATGCTATCAGGCTTAAGCTATAGCAAGAATTGTAGAGTACAACATTACATGCATTAAGTGGTTTTGTTCTTTTTTCTAAATAAATAAATAGTTTTGATCCTGGTTTATTGGTGAAAAAAGGAGCTTCATTGTTAAAAGTTAAATGTGATTTGATATCACTATAACATGGTAGTTCTTTCAAAAATTAAATTTTAAAAATTTCTTGATATATTTTAAAAAATAACATCTTAATTTCCAGATATCTTCCTTCTCCATACTTCCTTTTCAGCCAGTTTCTAAAACAAAGAATGAAAAAAAAATCAATAAAATACTTCATATTTCAAAAGCGGATTCCCATCCAAAATCCCATACTTCTGTAAGAAGCAACAGAAGCACATTTTTTTTTTCTTCTAGGTGTAGTTTGGCTAGGATAATCACAAGGAATTGTTTTATATTTTTATTTCCATTTCCATTATGTTATTCATAGTGCATAATATTGTCTTTTTTGTGATCACTTTATTGATTTATTCCCTATAAGTCTTTTCATTATTTTCTAAATTCTTCATATTCATTGTTTCTTATAATGTATTAATTGTTCATTATATTCACATAATTCATTTTGATTAGCCATAGCAAATCACTGGGTTCCTATTTGTTTTCAGTCTTTTTTTTGCTATCGTAAAAAAGTAATGATATGTATTTTTGTGGTATACAGATTTTTCCCCATCTTCCCCAATTTTTTGCTCCTTAGAGCATGCGCTTAATAAGGGGAACTTAGGGTCAAAAGTTATGGGCATTTCAGCCACTTTAAATAAAAGGAGAATTCTAAATTGATTTTCATAATACCTTGAGAAATTCGTAACTCCATCAATAATGCATTTTTGTACCTGTGTTTCTGGAGCCCTTTTATCATTGCCTATTCCTATTTTTAGTCCTCTTTGCCA
>JAJPUD010000239.1:670718-689381 GCA_023553655.1 Myrmecobius fasciatus
TGTGTGTGTGTGTGTGTGTGTGTGTGTTAAGGTTAAACTAAAATTGCTTTGATTTGCATTTTTGTCATTATTTGATGTTGATTATCACTAGTGTTTTGTAGTGATCTTTCATATGACTAATTTGTAATATTTCTTTGGAGAATGATTTGTTCTTATCTTTTTAATTCTTATTTTGATTTTTGGGGAATAAGCTTTTGGTCTTTTAAATGTGCTAACTATATATCTTTTATTCCAGATTCTTTTCAGAAGTATTTGATGCAAATAATCTTTAGCTCTAGTTCATAGTTTTATTTATCTTAGTTGTATAGATTTTGTTTGATTTTTAAAAAATATTGTGCAATTACACTTTATATAGTTGATATTTTATGTTTCTTCCTTGTCCATTTGGTTAAGTATTCTCTCTTCAAGCATAATTGTGAAAGTTATATTTTTCAGGTCCTTCTCTATTTAAAAAATGGTGTCAGCTTTAAAATTCAAGTCCTGTAGACTTTCTAAGCTGGTGATGTCTAAACCTATTTCTGACAAATAGCTTTCCAGTTTTTCCGGAAGTTCTTGTCTGGTTTTTCCTTAAAGAATATGCATCCTTAGGTTTATTGTACATTGGGCATTTTGACAATTTTGCATTCTTTAATCTATTTTATTTTACATTAATTTGTGATAATAAAGTCCTTCTGAAAAATTCAATGTTTGTCTCAATAGTAGCATATAGTAGGAAAAGGGCATTCATAAAAGGCAGGTAGTATCTGGGGTAACTAGAGTGATTACTATTAGAATATAAGTTCCTGTAAGTAAATTGTTTCATTCACTGTATTTGTATATTCAGTGCCTGACACTGTCTTGTTAAGTACATAATAAGTGCTTAATCAATTACTTGATAGATTGTTAGAGAAGCAAATGAAAATCTGGTGGCAGGAAAAAAACCAAAAACCCAAACCCCAGATCCAAAAGGAAACAAATGCCTACCACAACAATAACAAAAAGAAATGCAAAGGCAGCTGAAAACACTCCATTTGGTAGAAAACCAGGGAGAAACTGGTTAGGGTTGCATAAGGCAGAAAGATGAATGATTGAGGCTGATTAGTTTCCTTTTTGCCCAAGTTCCTATTGTCTAAAATTGTCTCCTTTTGTCGTTGAAATGAAAACCTCTTTATTTCAGATTGCCATCAAAGCTAGAGTGGAGAGTAATAAGATAAAGTAGAGAATAGTAGGTGACATATCCTTAATATATACCACGTCTGGTCAGCAGTCTTGTCACCCTTTTAAAAAGAACTCTTTACTCATTTTTTTTAAGAATAAAAGAGGGCTCTGCTGATAAAACAAAAGGCTGATGCTAGATTTCCTTTGCTGATAAATTATGAATATCAATTAGATTTCTATTCTTTGAAAATTTCAAAGCTTAAAATCATACCTCCCAATCCTTTTTTTTTAAATAGCATTTTCTATCTAACAGAAATGCGAATACCTGTGTTCTTTCATTTTCCTTAACTCTGATACTTGGTTTAGAAGAACTGTAGATGGCAATCCAACCACAAAAATGATAGGGTTGGCTCTACTTAGTTAAAGATTTTTCTTTTTGCTAGAGGCACAAAATTACATTGGTCTAGGAGGGCAGCATATCAGGGAAAGCAATCATGAAAAAAAACAAAAGCAAGTCTCAAAGAAATGGAAAACATAAGATAATCTCTTAAAAGCTTCCTTTCTAAATTCCACTACATGTAAGCCTACAAAATGCAATTCTGGGTTCATGAGTGTAATCAAGAAATACTGGGAAGACATTTCAAATTGTAGATGTAGTAAAAATTCTAGTTCCCATGGAAACAAGGGACCACATATAAGAATAGGCCATGCCATATAGAAGGTTTAATTACAATGAAGTGACTAATGAATCAAGGTAATTTCTTATATTATTTGTGGCTGATGTCCATTAAAATTTAGTTGTCAAGGCAACCCATTTATAAAAACAGTAAAGGCAGAAATTAGTGCAAAGAGATAAGTGGCATTTGAAAAAAGATTTTGAAAAGGCAGAAGCAGCTTCTTCAATTACACACATGTCTAAATGTAAAAGAATCACAGTAAAATGAACTTAAGTTTTCTACAAGAACTGGGAACTAGAAACTATTCATAATTGAAACAATATATGTATTTCCCCCTGAATAATAAAGATATTTAAAAAAATGTACAGAAATCTTTTTTGCAATTGCAAGGAAGAATTTAGGTATTTTCATTTAGGTATACTTTTCTTTATATTTTAAGGAATTGAATCAATGTCCAGAGACCTTGCCTGCTCAAGGTGGAAGATCTTTTGGATTCTTCAAACTACATTGCATTAGCTTATTTGCAATGTATGTGTATACAAATGGAGTTGTCTTTCAATGGTTTTAAAAATATATATAGGAAACTATTTATCACCAAGTAAATTTGTGGAGAATTGGACTTAAGTAAAAGAAGTCAAGAGAATACCTCTAGTCACTTGTGTGATCATTGGGACAAGATGACTGACAAATGGAAGTCTCTTCCATTTGGGAATATGAGAAATAGATACTTGGAAGTGGACCTCCCTCTTTTATTGCTTATAAATACAGTATTTATAAGCAATAAAAGAGGGAGGTCAGCTTTATCCTTTTTATTAGGGCATGGGTAATAGCTGTTACATTGTTTTGAAATATAGTTGCTGAATGGGCTACTTAAACACACAAAACAGTTCTGTATTATATAATATTTGAGAAACATAATTTAATAAATATAAATATCCAGGAAAATGCAAACACCTTGAGTATAGGGGCTGTCTCATTTTTCTACTGGAATGTCCAGAACCTAGCACAGAACCTGACACATTTGGACAGTTATTAAAGCTTGTTTATTGGTTAAAATATATTGAAAGCTGGAAGAGGTAAAGCTGAGGCTTTTTGGGCACAGGGAGTTTCCAATTATGACGTGTTTCCAATAGGATTGAATCACAGTAGAAATGAAATCATAAGATGCTGATCTATACTGGAAATTGAGTGGATGTCCAAAAGTTGGGGAATGGCTGAATAAATGATGGTATATGAATGTAATGGAATATTATAATTCTATAAGAAATGATAAACAGAGTAATTTCAGAAAAGTCTAGAAAAACTTACATGAAGTAAGTAGAACCAAAGAATATTGTACACAGTCACAACAAAATATGTGATGATTAACTGATGAACTTGGCTCTTTTGAACAATGCGGTGATTCAAGGCAATTCCAATAGACTTATGATGGAGGATGTCATGGCATCCAGAGAGATTATGAAGACTGAATGTGGATCAAAGCATAGTGTTTTCACTTTTTTATGATGTTGTTTGTTTGCTTGTTTCTGTTTTCTTTCTCATAGATTTTTCCCTTTTGACTGGCATTTCTTGCACATGACAAATATGGAAACATGTTTAAAAGAATCATACTTTACTACATCAGATTTGCTTGCTCTCTGGAAGGAAGAAGGAAAGGAATTTTGGAACACAAAGTTTTGCAAAAATGAATATAGAAAACTGTTTTTAAATGTATTTGGAAAAACAAAATACTATTGAAAAATAAAAGAGGGAAAAATATGCTTATCCACCTAAGGGAAAACCAGGATTTGAAGGAAGATTAAGGATATGAGTGGTGGAAGCCCTGGCAAATACAAGTCTTTAAAATAAGGGAATTCTAAAATGTATTATTGTGAAACTGCTACCAAGAGGTCAGATGAAGAGATAATTACATGGGAAGCAGTTATGGGACGATGATGACCAATTGGTATCAAAATAGGTGAACAAGGTCTTTATTATAAGTTGCTACTGATCTTGCTTTTCTTTGACCCTATTAATGCCCAACAGTTGTGCCCATAAAGTTTATAGAGGGAACAAAAAGTGACAATTTAGCAACTTGCTGCATTGAAAAAGGTCTTGAGAAGAGGCAGCTTTGCTGAGCCTGAAAAAATGATGGTAGAATGATTAGTGCGAACTGTGGTCTTACATTTCTGTAAGACATTAGTAACTCCATATTTAACCATTTTAACAAATGACACAGAATTGAAAACTTTTAATAATCTCAATTGACAATCAATCCACCAATAGATTATATTAAGCTCCTACTATGTGCCCAAGAACTGTGCTAAGCATTGAAGATACAACTAAAATGAACTAAATAATTCCTACCTGCAATAAGTTTAAATTATAAAAGCAAAGCCACCACATATGTGAATATGTATATATATATGCAGAATAAATACAAATAAACACAAAGTATTTAATTACAAAGTAGTTGGTGAGGGAGGGCATTAGCAGTTTAGGGGATCAGTAAAGTTTCATGTAGAAGATGGAGCTTCAGTGGACAATTTTAAGGTCTAAATGAATTCTATGAAGCAAGAAGCACATTCTCAGCATGAGGAGTAGCTGGAATACAGATCCAAAGAAAGGAGATGGAATGCTATATATGAGAAATAGATTGAAGGTCAGTTTGGCAAGATTACAGTGTGTGAGGTATGGAGTGATGTAAAATGATACTGGACAGATAGGTTGGGACGAAGTTGTAAAGGGGTTGAGTCATTGGTAACTTACTAGAAACAGTGCACTTATATAAGACTATACCTTGCCCAAGTGCAAAATTTATCAGTCAGAAAGCCAATATATCTTCTGTAGGGATGAAAGGTAGAATGTTAAACCAGCATGGCTACAAACTCCAGACCAAACTGATGGTTTTCAGACCATGAGTAATATATCTTACACATATTACTCAGAATTACCTTTGGCAGTCCCTTTGCTCAACATCACTAATGAACCCAGGATACCAGCACCTAAAGAATGGTTATGGCTAGATAAATTGGCTATGTGAATAAGAAGACTTGAGTAGGCAAATATAAATAAATGAGAAAGAAAAAAAAGTGTTTTCTTTTCATATAAATTACTTCACAAAAAATGATTTTCCAGAGTTGCTTCCAATGGAAAAAATAAGTAAACCCATCTAATATAGCATTTGAAACTGATGGCACGTGTACCTTTTTGTTTTTGTAGTTTACAAAGAAATATATTTTAATCCCAGTCACCTGGAATTTTCATTTACATTATTGTAGGCATCTTGGATATGATATTTTTAGTTCTGTTTTCAGAAGAGAAACTCTTAAGAACAACAGAGCCTAACTTCAAAAGATGTCAAACTGAGGGATTCTGAGAAATCAAAGTAATAAACAGAAAAACTGGCTGCATAGCAGTCCAAGATGGCCTTTGAACACAGTCTTGAATCATTCCTGATGTCTTAGCATTCTGATGCAAAAACATCTGGGTTTTTCCAGTAGCAGCTGCAGCCACAAAAGTGTAAAAAACAGAAAGACCAAATTACATAGACACTTTTGGATTCATTTTTACAGTAAGCTTTCATTCTAATAGTGCTTTTATCATTTGTTCATGTATCCATCAACCAAGATACATTCATCAAACCTATTCTGGGTAAGGCACAGTGCTAAGTACTTGGACATAAGGGAAATGGTTCCTTCCTTCAAGCAGCTTTTCATTTACTAGGGGAGATAAATATGCATGTATATATATGTATACACATATATATGTATGTATATATGTTGGCCAAGGTATTAGCTAAAGAATTATGGCAATGTTTGACTCTCCTATAGCCTCAATCTGCTCTTATGTTAAAGACTAAAAGTTTTTCAAGGTTATCTTTTAGGTCTAAAATATATGATTCTGTGCACTTAAATTACATGTCACAGTCCAGGACTTGCTCATGTGAAAATACCAGTTGGATGCTTTTTGTGGTCTGAAACTGATGGATTCTGAAAATATTCTGACCAAAACAGGACATCCCAGGATCTCACCACAGCTTGCCATAAGTATTTGCCTTTCCTTGGAAAGCCAGTAAGAAGCCTTGGGCAAGAACCTAGAATGATTTTTGAGGGTCATCCCAGGAAGACAGTTCTTTGATTTTAGTTAATCCCTTTTCAAAATAACTCAAAGGGATTGTTTTTTCATCACAAATTTCTCTACACAATATTTACAATATAACCAATGACAAATCCTCTCCCCTCTCCCTCTCATGATGGGGCTGAGTTTATTTCAGTTGAGTTTATGAAATTTCTGGAAAGGAATCTTATTTACACTGTCACCTTCACATTTATGTCCTCAAGCATCCTCTAGGTCAGGCTGAAGTGATGGCACAGACTGCTAAGGATGCCCTGGAGTGGCTTCTTACTCGGGGTTCAGCATGTCTTTCAACAGTCAACCATGAGTCTCTCATGCTGGGTTATTGTTAGGGAAAAGTTCTACTATTTGCCACAGATGTCCCTCTGGTGAGACTTTTTTGGGTGTTTCACTAGTAATCCGTGGTGAGGAAAATCACCTCTATCTCTTTCACCTGTACTGTTAGGGAGTTGCCAATCAGTATCTGTTACAGGCAGAATTTGAGCCCAATTTTTTCTCACCCTGAATCAAACTATCAATCCACCTAGCTGTGTTGTCTTACTCAAACTTTAAAGATGAGTTTCCAGGGAATTTACATAATATTAATAGCTACTGACATTTATTTAACAATTTTGTCAGAACAGCTCTAAGAAATAGCTGGAATAAATAGAATCATATCCATTCTACAGATGAGAAAACAGTACATGAGAAGGTTTAGTTAACTTGTTCCTGAAGTTGTACTTTCTCCTTCATTTTTGAAAAGAATCAGAACATCAGAGGGTGCTGCCTTGACATGCAAGTGAATTGGATTTAAGTGAGGGAGGGCTAGGCAATGTCACCTGCCTAACTTTTCCCTCTAGAGTCATCTGGGTCTAGTGAAATCAGGACGACTGGAGATGGCTCTGGATGAAATGGGAGACCTTGACCTTCTTAATCTAAAGTCTTATAAGTCTCAGTTATTCAGGGATCAAGGCTAGGGAGTAATTGAGGCAAAGAACGGTCTCAAAAATCTTGTTGATGAAAATGGAGTGAAGAAAATGAATTAAATTTCAAGTCTCTTGATTTAGATTCAACACATTTGCCTCTATATTCTGGATGTTTCTCATTAGTAGATATGAGGAGATGGAGAGATTTTTTAGGAAAACCTTCAGGAAAATCTGAATTCCAATCCTGCCTCAGATACCAGCTGTGTGACGCTTTGGACTTGGAATCGGAAAATCTGAATTCAAATCTAGCTACAGATACTTACTAGCTTTGTGATCCTGGGTAAGTCACCTTACATCTGTTTGTCCCTGCTTCTTCATTTTACTTCAATTACTTCACAAGGTTACCATGAGGATCAAATATATTAATCTGTAAAGTTCTTTGCACAGTGTCTGGCACATAATAGGCTCTACATAAATGTTTATTCTACCACTCAGTCTTACTTTTCTCATGTTGCTCATCCCTGAAATGGGTGAAATAGCCCATATTTCACCTAGTTATTATGAGTATCAAATGAAATAATGCAAAGTATTGTGAATTAAACCTATATTAAAGAATGATAAGAATCATCATCATTATCTTCATGTCATCATCTTAAGACAGCCTTTGCAAAAAATTATGGATCTCAAACTGGATTCTTGAAAATGAATATTTTATGAATGATAATTCTATACTGATCAATAATAATTTAGAGAGGTGGAGCCAAAATGATGGAGCAAAATGATGGATAATTCGCCTATTTCTCCCCCAAACTGCTCCAAATGCCTTTAAATAATGACTCTAAATGAATTTTAGAGAATCAGAACACAAAAAGGATATTTTTGAAAAGTGCCAGATTCAGTGAGACTGAATCTGAATTTGTGGCAGTGCTGGTCACTTCCGGACCTCTTGATTGGACCCACAGTCTGGCCCCCAGCCCCAACTCCAACACCAACAAAGCCTGTAGACTTTTATGAAGAATATGGTTGAATGGCTGAAGGAAATCCTAATTTTCAATTAGAAGTTAGTGAATATAAGGGTGTAATTTTTTTCCTCCAAGCAAGTTCATAGACCCTCTGAAATCTTTGATTCACAAGTTAAGAACTCCTGCTCAAGGGGAAATCACTCTGTACTACCAACCAGAGTCCCTGAGTTCCAAGCTTCTGAAATTACTGGCTGACTTACCATTTGCCAATTCCATTTTTAAAGTTAATAGTATGTGGGTGATGCTGTTTGCCTTGCTTAAAAACTTACTAAGATTCAACAATAAATTCAAATAAATGAACATCTTGAAAAATAGAAGGCTGCTTGTTTCCTTTCTATTCAATTAACAAACATTTGGCATTTATTGTTAATATGCTTATTACTGTCAGCACAGTGCTAAGCACTAGGGATACAAACTCCCTGGTGAAAAAAGAATCTTTGCCCTCAAGTCTGGAAATCATAATTCATAATTATAATTCTTTGTTGTTCTCTTTATATTTTTCTCTCTTTATATTATATATTTAATATAATATATATA
Source organism: Myrmecobius fasciatus (assembly GCA_023553655.1). NCBI lineage: Eukaryota > Metazoa > Chordata > Mammalia > Dasyuromorphia > Myrmecobiidae > Myrmecobius > Myrmecobius fasciatus. Next base: position 679,113 of record JAJPUD010000239.1, read on the forward strand.
TAATATACATACATATATATGTGTACATATATATATATATATATACTTGTATGTGTTCTTGTAATTTCCCCTCTTAGAATGGAAGCCAATTAGGAGCAGAGATTATTTCATTCATCATCATATTCCTAGTACATAGTAGGCAGTTAAAAATATGTGTGGATTTTGTCCTCCAATGACTACAGAGAATGAGCTGGGCTGAACACGTTCATCTAGATCTGTAGTTTCCCAAACCTAGTATTTAAGTAAGTCAGAGAGGAGTATAGCTGATTTTTTTCTCAATGAATCTGCTCAACAAATGATGGTCTGCAGTATATTGTAAAAGTATCTAATGGGACTATAACTGTATCTTCTCGGTGAGACTGAGCAGGAGAAGCTAGGCAGTCCATAACTGCAAGATTGGAATTATATATTGTTTTATCCTCTTCACGTTGTCATTGTGATTAACATGCAATGCTGCTGAGTTTTTGTGTGGGCTCAGTAATTTGTTCTTCTGCCATTGCACAGTTTGGACAAGACATACATACATGAAGCTAGGTTCCCAAACTAACCCAGACATATTTCCTTTTTTGATGATATGAGCTGAGTATTCTCCTCTTCCTTTATTGCAAGTGAATGGTTCCTGCCAGTATGCTTCAGGAGGATAGCACTAAGTTATTGGTTATGATCCAGGAAAAGTATTTTAAAACCATCATAAGACAAGGACATTTACTCAATGTGCCATGGCCCAGGAGCTCTATAAAATGCTTTGTGCCATCAGGAAATTAGACAGAAAAAACAGGCAGCATTATGTTACTCATTAATAAAACAATGATCCAAAGGATAGAACAGCAGCCATATTAAGACAATTAAATTATTTAGGACTCTTTGGTATGAGAAAATGGGAACTGTGAAGGAAGTTCATCAAAATTCTCAAAATCTGGATGAGTATAGACCATATAACTTCAACATAATCAATTGATAAACATCCATTAAGCCATCACTTTGTGCCAAACATTAAGTTAAATATTAAGGATACGGATTTAAAGAATGAAACAGTTCCTATTTTCAGTGAGCTTAGACTAACCCAAAGTTGCAGAAATCCCTTAAAATTTGAAGAAGGAAGTCTGAGTTAAAGAATAGGCTATAAAACTTGAAATGATAGTAAAAATATTGTTTTTGCCCTTAAGAAGTAATAAAGCTGGAAACCTGGATCATCCATGAAAGAGTTAAAAATTCATATTTGATTACATGTATAGGCTTGTATATATACAGATGCATATAGATATTGCACAATGCATATATATTGATCCTATGAAATATGAATAAGTGCTCCCAGAAAACATCCCTTCTCTTCTTTGATAGAATATGGGGCTGGATGAACCATGAGTTTTATCTTGTATGATTCTCAGACATACTTATGATTATGCTTATTATTTCCTTATTTGTCTGTCCTCTACATGTGGCAGAGAACAGTAAAAGAACAAGTATTATATTTATTTTGTCCAATTCCTGGGACAGCACCAACACAAAGAGACATTTAATAAGCATATTTTTGGACAGTTATGAGACTGGGGCAGAATTAATACTTGTGAAGATATTTTTCTCATAGGAAGATGACATCAATGACTGTCCACTGAGTACCTGGTTTCCAGCATGGTGTCTCATTTTAGGTGAATATGTGGTTATTATGCCTTAGATCTCCCTCAAAAAATTATAATGACAGATATGATTCATCATTCAATCCAACTCAGTAAACATTTATTAATCAGCTACTCTGTGTGAGGTACTGCTAGGCAGGGGGAAGACAAAGATAAAAAAAATGACATAGTCCTTTCTCTGAAGGTGCTTATATTCTATTAGGAGGAGGTGACATATAGAGATAAGTATACTACAAAGTAGAAAGTGACCTGAGTAAAAGAGAAATTCAGATAATATTCTGTAGGAACAATTGGGGAGGGACAGAACACTTTCTCTTGGAGGAACAGGTCTCCTCAGACCTGCAAGGAAATTGTAGCTTAGTTGAGTTGTAAAGAGACAGAAAGATGTATCTTAAAAGGCAGAAAGACTGCCTTTAAAAGGCACACAGACTGACCTGTGTGAATACATAAAGGGAGGAGAGACCAAGTCAAGTTTGGGAAACAATTAGGAGCTGAAATTTAGCTAGAATATAATTAAGAAAGAAAATAAAATTATATATTATAAAATTACATACAATAATATTTAATTAAATCAAATAATAATATAGTGCAATAAAATCTAATCAAATAATAATATAAAGCAAGGCTGGAAAAGTAGGTTCCGGCCATGTTATAGAAGAAGTTGAATGCAAGATTGAGAAGTATATGCTTTATCCATAGTAAACAGGCAGTCAATGAAGGATTTTGAGAGGAGGAGTGATTCGGTCACACCCGAGCATTAGGAAAATGATATGAAAAAAGAGGGAACAGTCTTGGTGAATAGAGAGAATGGAATTATATGTAAGACGTGTTTTGGAATTAAAATGGAGAGGATTTAGTGAATACTGGAGCTGAAGGCTGAGGGAATATAGTGAGTTAAAAGATAACTAAAGCTTTTGAGTTTTGGAGACAAAAGTTACTGGTATCATGCATAGAAACAAGGATGTTGAGAGGAGGAGCACTTTGAAGGGGAGAATGATAGATTTAGTTTTGGATGTGCTGAATTTGTGATGTCAGGGGAACATCCAAGTGAAGATGCCCAGAAGCCAATCAGAAATGAGGGGCGGTGGTTCAGAAGAGGGATGAGATATGACTATTTAGTGTTGGAACCTTTTGTCTTGAGCTGAAACTTGCACCTGTAATAGAAGAACAGAGGACATAGGATAGGATTTGGGGCTATATCCACACTTAGCAAATGGGAAGATAAAGAGGAACAGGTAAAGTAGCCTGAGAAATGGCCAGAAGGATAGTAGAGGGAGAAAGAAATGTCACAGAAGCCCAGGGAGGAGAATATACATCAAACAGTGGAGATGAGGGGTAGAAAGAGCTGTAGGGAGGCCAATCGAGAAGGATGAAGAATAAGGAAAAGGCTTTAGTAATTCTGAGTACAAGGATCATTATTAAGAGAGTAGTTTAAGAGCAGTGGAGTCAGAAGCCAGATGGTAAGTGGTGATAAGTAAAGGCAATAAGTGTAGACTACCCTTTCTAATAGCAATGTGGATGAGACATTTATATTTTCTTAAGGGGCAAACTGGGTCCAAAGACAATTTTTTTAAAGAGTACAAAAGATCTGAATAGATTTGAAAGCAGTAAGAAAGTCAAGTAGAGACTAAAGATGAAAGAGATAGGAGAAGAGAAAATAATAGATGAGCCAGACTCCCAAAAGAGAGCAGGGGGAAGGGGATTAAGGGAAGAAATGGAAGGCTCTCTTTTGCAGCGATTTATCTCCAGCATGTTCCAAAGAGTTTCATGTACTTTTGACTTCCAAGTGGTTTTTTGACTCCTTGCCTTTTCAATTCCAGTTCTGTCTTTGCCTGTCCTGCCCAATTTTGTTATTTCCCTTGAGAATTTGACTTATTCAATCAATCAATCAGTAAGTCAACAGACTTTTATTAAATGCCTATCCACCATTCACCAGATGCTTCTCTGGATGCTGGGGAATACAAAGACAAGAGTGAGAGTGCTTGCCTTGGAGGAGTTTAAATTATATTGGAGGAGACAACATGTGTATATAGGTGCATATAAAAATATATATAAGGAAGATAGTTTTTTGGGGGAAAGGAGTAGAAAATGGAGTAGAGGAACAGGATGGATTTAAATTGCTTTGTGTTTGGATTTTAAGCTGCCCCTTCTGTTTCCATATAGTGTTTTGACTTCCTACTATTGATGCAGTTATTCAAAAGTCTCCTTCAGAAGTTGCTGAATAACCCTTGACTGTAGCCTGTGGCTGCTGACTGTACTTGTTATTTAGATGCTTTTCATAAGGTGTACACTTTTAATGTTTTAGGGAAAGAGAGATGAAGGTGGCACTTGCCACAATCTGGGACTGAAATTTTTCCATGGTGCAGAATAAATGTTTTCACCTAGGGAAAAAAGGAGAGGTTTTTGGAGGAACGAAAGAAGGAAGATGGCAGAAATGTCAAATTTATTATACAGGACTGGTATCAGCAATGGGGCATAGATTGAGGTTAGGTGATCAGTAGAAGGCATAAAGTGGCGTTCAACATGGAAGCAAATCAGTACCAGAACCAGAACAGAGTTCAGGGTGTTAGAGAAGAGATGGATCTGCCTGAAAGTTTTGACTTTGGGTCAACAAAAGGTATCTGAGCTCAAAGTGTTCACACAATTTGTTGCTCACCAGTTGTTTTGTAGATATGTGCATGTCTTTTTGGCTGGCCACATGAGCTCAACACCCCTTTCCAGTCCCCTTTAAAGGGATTCCAGATGGACAGTTCCTACTGGTGCAGTTAGAAGAACATTGATTTTGGTTCAATTGGACCTGAGTTCAAATTGCAGCTAGGAAAGTTTTTTAACTTCTGAAACTCAGTCTCCTCACCTGTGAAATAATGGGTAGGATTAGCCAGTCCCTAAATCCTGCTCTGGTTGTAAATGTATGAGAACTTGTTGATATGATCAGTAGCATTAATCATTACATCAAATCAGACCCTCATAAATATGACATGAGAGACACTATTATAGTACAAAGACATTCTGTGTTCAATTTTTTTTCTTGGATACTTGCTGCTTGTGTGACACAGGTCAATTGACTTAATCTTCCTGGATCTTAATTTCTTTAAAATGAAATGACTGGACTAGATGAACTCTGACTCTAACCCTAGATGCACTGATCAATAAAAACAAGAAACTTCGAGGAGAGAGAGAGAGCACTAACAGCAGGGGGAACCTGAGATTTTACTAAAGAGGTATTCTTTGTGTTGAGCCTTGAACAAAGCTAAGGAGTCTTTGAGATGAAGTTGAGGATGGAGGAAATGGAGATCAGTTTGCCTGGCATATATAATGTGTGAAGGAGAATAATGTAAAGATAAGTCTGGGAAAAGACTTATTGTGAAGCTCATTGTGGAGAGTTTTAAGTGCCAGGTGGAGGGATTTGTTTTTACACTGGAGAGTCAAAAGCACTCAACACTGGAGATTTGGGAACAAGGTTGTGATGTAGTTAGACTTGTGCCTTTAGGAAGCTTATTTTGGTAGCTGTGTGCAGAATGAATTAGAGAAGGGGACAGACTGGAAACAGAGAGGTGAAGAGGAGGTTATTATAATAGCCTCGATGAGAGGTGATGGGGTACAGACAAAGCACTGTAATAAATCTGAGAAGGGAGGAATTACTTTCAGTCTAAGGCGAGAGGAAACAGCTCATGGAGGGGAAGGCAACTGAACTAGCCTTTGAAGGGAGACAAGGGTTTCAGCAGGCAGAGATGTGAAGGAAAAGACTCCTGTAGGAGGTAGCACGTGAGCTGTACTTTGAAGGAAGCTGGGTGGGAGGTGAGGAGGTTGAGCTCCAGACATGAGAGGAACCCTGTGTGCATGAACAGAGATCAGAGGGTGGAGGGTAAGTTTGGAGCATAGCAGTAGTTCGGTTTGGATGGAAGACAGAGTACCTGGATGGGACTCCTGTGAAATCTGGCTAGAAAGAAAAAAAAAAAACTGACTGTAGACAGATTCTGGAGGGGTTTAGGGTTAGAAATTAAAAAAAAAATAGACCTATAAACAGTTGGAAGTCACTTAATGTTTTTGAGCAGAGAGATATGTAATTAGACCTGTCCATTAGGTAGATTATTTTGGCAGCTGTGCAGGGGTGTGCTGGAGCCAGCTCTAATGGGCTTGGGAGGACCATCTATAAATTTTCAATATGAGCACCTACACCGCAGATATTCACAGATTAAGGCTTGATTTATTGTTTTGTTTATTGTCTAGACAACAATGTATAATAAGAAAGAATTAGTAATACAGATTCAATTTATAAATGTGTGCATCCCTTTTCCCCCAAAATTCTGCTATTAAATGTTTACCAGTACACTCTTGAATTGCTCTATAAATGTTGCTTGAGTTCTGCAGGAGGGCAGGAGAAAACTCAGGGAATGCAGTCATTATTAGCCTGAACACTTGAGAATTGCAAACTAACAAGCACTTCCATGAAACAACAGTAAATAGCAAAAACTGGTATTTATAAGGTGCTTCAAGGTTTGCAAAGTGCTTTACGAGCATGATCTCATATGAGTTTCACAGCATCCCTGCAGTTATGTAAAGGTTGGATGGGGGAGTGAGGAGATGGAAGGAAGCAATATAATTTAGGAAGCTATTAGGATATTCTAGCTGAGAGGTAATGAGAACCTGAGCTGGAGTGGAGACTCTGAGAGGAGAAGAAAATATTGATATGAAAGACATTGTCAATAGAAAAATTGGATTTGGATGTGTTGAGAGGAAGAATCAAAGGGTGACTGACTTAACGATCTGAACCTGGGCTACTGGGGAGATGGTGGTACTATTGGGTGAAGTAAGAAGTTGGCAAGTTTTAGAAGAAAGGCAGTGAAGCATTTTGGGGAATATCGAGTTTGAGGTGGAGGGGGGACATTTAGATGGAAGTGTCCAGCGAACAATTGACCCCCTTAGTGAGATCAAGATGAATAAATGGATTTGAGTTTCATCTGCAGAGAGGTGATAATTAAAGCCATTAAAATGGATGGAATTTTCAAGGGACAGTGAAGAGAGAAAAGAGGGTGGATACAGGGGTCTGGAGGACTGTGGTAAGGTGGATGATGCTAAAGACAATCCATCTCTGATTCCAGTGTCCACTCTCTGGAATGATGTCCTTTCCCAGCTCTAAATTCTAAAGAATCCTTAGTTATTTTAAAAACAAGGTTCAGATAACATGTCATGAAAGAAGCTTCTTCTTGGTCCTCAACCTAATTGTTAGTGCTCTCCCCACTGAATTTATACATTCTCTTGCATATTTTGTATATACATGTTTTGTTAATATCATTCCCCCCTTGATGGAGAGAATGTAAGCTACTTGAGGAGATACATATATATTTGATTCATTATAAATCACCAATATTATAGACTAATTTCCTACATATGTAGATATGCTTTGTATATAATGCATTTATATATTATATGCATACAAAATCATATTTATAACAATTGTACATTTATATGGCTATTATTACTAATACAATATATCATTATATAAATGATATGTATACATAAATATATATGAAATTATTATGACTAAAAGATATTATACCCTTAAAGTTAATAAACTGCTTTATAAACCTCATTTTATTCTCATAAGACTGGAATATAAGAAAAGGGAAGGCTTTGGGGAAGAAAAGGAAATAAATATTTATATCAGGATTGGGGAATGTCTAGCCCACAGGCAATAAGACCCATGAAATCATTTGGTCTGGCCTGCTAAGGCAACCATAAATGACAACAACCTCCCACTGCTTGAGTTATATAAGTTGATAATTTTGTATAGTACACGAATGGGGTTATAAATATCCAAATGGCCTTTGGCAGAAAAAAAAGGTTCCCCACCTCTGATTTATATAGTGCCAACTATGTGCCATGCACCATGCTAAATGCTTTTTGCAAATATTTTCTTACTTGATTCTTACAATGACCTTAGGAGGTAGGTGCTATTATGATCCCCATTTTACAGTTGAGAAAACTGAGGCAAATGGTGAATTGATTGGGTCATATAAATAGTAAGTGTTTGAAGACATTTTTTTAAAAATTTAAAACAAATAGAAAAAGAAAAAAATGCCATGTACATAGCAAGATATAAAAGAGGACCTAATGAGACACTAAATTTCTATTTCAAGAAAGCCTATGGGGACAACTAGATGATGCAATGGATCAAGCACCAGCCCTGAAGTCAAGAGGGCCTGAGTTCAAATCTGGTCTCAGACACTTAACACTTCCTACCTGTGTGACCCTGGGCAAGTCACTTAAACCACAATTGCCTCAGCAAAAATAAAATAAGAAAAAAAAGAGAAAGCCTATATAATAAACACAACACATGCTCAGAAGTTTCCATCTTTTCTTTGTTTCTGTGTAGATTTTCTTTTGTTCTTTGTTCTTTTAGACTAAGTGCTAAGTGCTTTTTGCAAATATTTTCTCACTTGATCCTTACAATGACCTTAGGTGGTAGGTGCTTTTATGATCCCCATTTTACAGTTGAGGAAACTGAGGCAAATGGTGAATTGCTTGGGGTTATATAACTAGTAAATGTTTGAAGCCAGGTTTTTTTAAATTTAAAACAAATAGAAAAAAGAAGAAAAACAGAAAAAGAAAAAAAATGCAATGTACACAGCAGGACATAAAATAGGATTCATAATGAAATATTAAATTTCTATTTCAAGAAAGCCTATATAATAAATACAACATGTGTTCTGAAGTATCCATCTTTTCTTTGTTTCCTTGTAGGTTTTCTTTTGTTCTTTGTAGTGTAATTTTTACTTTGCCCTTTTTTTCTTGATACTTTTCTTCTATCCCACCTCCCCCCAAAAGGCTACAATTAAGTGCATGTCTCTTTATATATGTCTAATATATATATATATATATATGTGTGTGTGTGTGTGTATGTGTGTGTATGTATGTATGTATGTTTTCTTACACACATATACTCATTATGTATATAATATACATACATAGAGTGGATATCTATAATCATATACACTCATATATATATATACATACATCTTTGTAAGGTCATACTATGCTTATTTGTCCTCTGTTTCTATGAAGGTGGATAACATCATCCTTCTTAAGTTCAAGTCTTTTCATATTTTTCTAAATTCACCAAGTCATTATTTCCTACACCATAGCAATATTCCAACCTTATATTGTCTAGTTATTTTAAATAGTCTAAAAGAACACTGGTCAATATGGCTGACATACAGTATGGTTTCTCTACTTTTTTTCTTGATTAAATCTATTTTAGCTTTTTCTTATTTTAGCTTTGTCTGGGATCAGTGATTATTACCCTTGCTTTTTTCCTAACAAATCTTACTCCTGATCATTATTATTATGTTTGTATGTATCTCTTATTTTCTATCCTTGCTTACTCCTTTGCTTTATTTCTACTTCTCCCTTGTCCTGTCATTCTTCCTCCAAGGATCTATCCCTTATCCTCTTCCCCACCTGAGCCTAGATTTTGAACTCAAATACTTCTGACTCTGATCTAGCTCTTCATCTGCAAACTGCTCCAATTTGATGTCTAGAAAAAGGAAGTAAAGTTTAACAATATTATGAAAAATTATTGAAGGGAATAGGATGTGAGCTGGGAAGACCTGTTAAGAGACTGTTGCAATAGAGTAAGAGAGTTAATTAGTATTAGAGAAGAACTAGATATGAAGAAGGGGCACATAAATGATACACTTAGATGATCAATATATTTCAGAGTTGGAGTTATCAAGATTAGGTAATTGATTAAAAGTGAGATTGGAAGGAAAGGACACCATGTGTTTGAACATAGGACATGATGGTGGCATGATACCCTGTGAGTTATTTTAATAAAAAACAAATAGTCATATGCTTCTCCATCACAAGATAGAAGGTGAGAGATATTGGGAATTATCAGATCCTTCTCCATACATCCTTTGGAACTTTATTACATTTGAGACCCTACCTTCTCTGAGATCTGAGCCCAGTCAACAGAGGCAATATGTATCAACACTGAAGCATAAAATTTCCAGATGTAACTGTCTGTCCTTAGGTGGCTTGAAACAGGAGGGAAAAATATGGACTTTTCTTCCCAGCAAAACTGTTTCAATCAAAAAATGCTTTAGGAGATCCTTGGGCTATTAAAGTACTCTTTCTTTCTCAATTGCAAAGGTCATCTCTGAGTAAAAATCAGCAAGCAATGGAAGCAGGTGAAGGTAGCATTTAATTGAGCATGAGGGGCTTTTGAAAAACTTTGTATGTCATTTCCTATCTTAGTAAGGGGGAGAATCAAGACCCATTATGTGTGGGCTTTTTTGCACAAAAGGGTACAGGTCAATGGTATATTTCCTTAAAATGCCACAGTAAAAATGCTCATTGAACACCTCTAGCAAGTGTCTGTCATAGTACAGATATATGCCTTCCCAATTCCAAATAAAATTTAAAAGGGGGAAAAATTAGATTTAAAAAAATATTCCAAACAGCTCATTTAACTGAAATTCCCTACCTAGTTAGTTGATTTTTTAGTACTCTCTAATATTTTCAGTACAGATAGTACTAAAAAATAGTATCTGTAATAATTTTCTTTTTTTTTATTTGCATAACATATGTGTGGGTAATTCTTCAACAATAACCCTTACATAGCTTTCCG
>JAJPUD010000239.1:699381-752191 GCA_023553655.1 Myrmecobius fasciatus
GCAGATAAATTCCCAAATATTTTATACTATCAACAGTTATTTTGAATGGAATTTCTTTTTGTATCTCTTGCTGCTGAACTTTATTGGTAATATATAAAAATGCTGATGATTTATGTGGATTTATTTTGTATCCTGCCACTTTGCTAAAGGTGTGAATTGTTTCTAGTAGTTTTTTAGTTGAGTCTCTAGGATTCTCTAAGTATACCATCATGTCATCTGCAAAGAGTGATAATTTGGTTTCTTCACTACCTACTCTGATTCCTTTTATCTCTTTGGAGCACAATATTTGACTAGAGACTTGGAACATTTTCCTGGAGAGGGACGTTCTGGAAAAAGAGATGTCCACCTAATAAGTCATTGAGCTGAAGAAGTTTCTAAATGACCCGGCTCAATGATGTTTTATGTTTTCAAATGTCTCTTTTTGGAAATTAGAAAGAATGAAAGTCAAAGCATGAGCCACATTCTATTTAGGACTCGATGACTTCAGAAGCTGCTTATTTTTAGATCATTAGATTCCAGATGTTCGGTTTAATGGGCATCCATATAAGCCCTTGCATTTTTAAAGCCAAATAAGAAAGTCAAAAGAGTTATTTTTTTTTTCTCTCAATAGTTTCTATGTGTTTTTCAGCTTCTTTGCAGTATTTACCAGTATTAAAATATCCTGTTGTAAAGAAAACCACACAGACCTAAAAGCCTATGTAATTTCACACCAGTGACATTTTATGTGCAATTTTGGTTTGGAAAACTGTACCTAGTGAGTACTATAAATTCCTTCATTTGCAAAGCACCACTTGTGGAATGGGAATGTTGTGAATATATTTTTTAAGATGAGAAACTTATATATATGCTATGTAAAGTAACAAGACAGGGGAGGGGAGCATTTGAATGTCTTTTCTTTGGTAAGAAAGTTTTTAAAATTATTTTTATTTTCCTGAATAAATAACAGAAAATGATTTAAATCTAGTTTTATGGGAAGACTATGGAAGTGGGGCAATTGATGGAGTTTGAAGAGGGGAAGGTAATGGAGAGAGTGGGAATAATTCCTAGTCATTTTAAGAAGAAATGAGGTAGATTCTGTTTTTACCTGATCCTAATTTTAGCATTGGGAATTAGGCAGCTTTTTTCCCCCATGGGGATGGTGGAAAATGGGAAGAATTCTACAATCTTGCCACCCATCATGATTCAAGATATTTAAAAAATCCTTCACTATTAAGTACCAGTTTGCAATATAGAATCATTTGGTTAATAAGATGAGATGTAGTTGAAATGAGAATGATGGTAGAATGGAAATTTCAGCAATTAAATTTATCATTTTCCATAATCCCTATATCTCATGGTTTTCAGATTGCCTTAATTTACCACTTGATTTCTGGCACTGGAGAAACACAGCCTTGGTCTCTAATCATTGCCAAATATAAAATGAAGCTAATCTTCAAAATATTTAATTTTCAGAAATTAAAATGGTATTATTTTAATGCTGGGCATAGTGTTATATACCTGTTATCTGTGCTGTTGGAGAGACTGAAGCTAGTGGATCTCTTGAATTTTGGAGTTCTAAGCTTCAGGAGATTTGGCTTTATTAGGGTGGGTCTTTGGGAGTAGGAGGCACCAGATGTCCCTAGAAGAGGAGAACCAGTCCAGGTTGGAAAAAGGGTAGACTGATGTTCCTGTGCAAATCAGAAGTAGGATTTGGCTTGTTAGTAGCCTTTTCAATTTCTGCCTGGCTGATGAAATAAGTAGACCTAATCTTAAAAATATAATAATATTACAGTACTTCAAGATGATTTCCTTTGATTATAGAGATGTACTTAATTAAGCATTAAAATGAACTGTTACTTAAAAATTGGAAGTGATTTTTATTATTTCCATAATTCTTTTGCCAAATTAATTAGATATTGTCGACCAAATGTTGTAGTCTGAAAGTATCAAATTAATGTAAATGACATTTTGTATGTAAAAATTAAAGGGAACCATTTCAGAGATTTCATGATTTAATTTGAAAGCCAAAATGGTTCTCTGTACCAAAATTAAAGCTGTTATTTAAAATTGATGTTAAAACTAAAGGACAAACATTACTTCAGATTAAATGTTAAAGGACAAAGATTAATGGTGAAAAATCTTTAATTAGTAGGAAGGAATTGAGTAGAAAATTATTAACTTGCCCCTTCATAAATCTTTAATGTTAATTGATTAGTCTGTTATACCTAAAATATAATCAGCAAACTGTAAATAAGATGTATAACCTTCCTTAATATTGAAATAAAATATTCCATCACATAGTTTGATGTGTCTCTTTTTTTTGTGAGAGGCACCTTATTCTATAATAGTAGCAGAATTTTTTCTGGGAGAAACAAACCATGTTGGACCCAGTTTGGCTGAAAGTTTACACTCATATTGTAAATGTCTAGAATTGGTATCTGGAATTATCTTTTCTGATGGAATCTTGATGTCTTAAGCTGCTTCATGAGAAGGTTATATGATCATGGGAATATATTTTATAGATGCAGAAATTCACACCCAAAGCCCAATAGGTTGTAAAGTGGCAGAGTACAAATTTGAACCCTGAGCCTCCAGCACTTTCCCAAGGTCTCTCCACTATTCTAAGAATTGTGTACAAGGAAAATCTTGATATTAGATAAAGAGAGTTTACTTTTAATAAGGAAGGCTTTACTAACTGCCTATCCTTTTTCTGAATATGTATTCCAGTATTTGGTACGAAAAATATAATTGCTACATATTTATATATACAAATAGCTAGGTGCTCAGGGAATAGACTCAGTGGATAGGGCTGCAGTCAGAAAGACTTGAATTCAAAGCTGTTCTCAGATACTTCCTAACTGTGTGACCCTGGGCAAGTCACTTAATGTTTGCCTCAGTTTTCTCATCTGGAAAATGAGTTGGAGAAGGAAATGGCAAACCACTCCACTTACTTATCTTTGCCAAGGCAATCCCAAATGGAACTCTTTTTTTTCTAAACATTACATAGACAGACTTGAATCTTTCGGTTAAGGATAATTAGATATTATAATGCTGGTAGGTGTTAAAATACAGTGCATAGATTTTAAAAAATGATCAGTTTTTCTCCAATCTGTAAGAGATACCCTATTCTTCTGAAAAGAGCGTTAAACTTGGAATGGGGAGATCCATATTTAAACATACTTAAAAATATCATTCTGTTGAAGAATGGTCTCTGATATTTATTTTTAAAATCCATAGCTATTAGTTTCCCCCTCTTTTAGAGCATTTATAAAATATGCTTACCTGATTCTAAGATGTGAGAGTTATCAGAAACTATATGCTCTTTTTATAAATAGAACATAAACTACATTATATGATTCTTCAGTTCTGATGAAGACTAGATACTAAAAAGAATATTTCTACCGAACTTAATATACAGAAGTTTGTATTTTTTTTTTTTTTGTATCACGGACCCTTTTGGCAGTCTGATGAAACCAATGACTCTCTTCTCAGCATCATATTTTTTAAATGATTCAACACAATTCATAAGGTCACAAAGGAAATTAATATATTTATCAAAATAAAAATATTTATAGATCACAAATTAACCCCCAATTCAAGAATTACATAGATATTCAACATTTTACCCATTGGCCCTTATTTTAATACTGCAAGGATCATTGATTTCATTAATGTGAGTATTTTCTGTTTTGCCATTCTGATTTGCCATAACACTGTGTAGTAAATGGTCTTTCACAGTTGATAGAACAACAAAAAGTTGTCCACTTTTTGTCCAGCCTTGTGGATATCTCAATACCTAGTCTGATTCTTGGAAAGCAAATCTGCAATCAGGACTGCACGTAAAGCATCTCCATTTTGATAGTATGCTCTTCCAAAGTTCGTTCTCTCTTGTACTTACCTTTAAGACTTCACTTTGGAGGAGGACTTTAGTGGAAGCATTTTCCTTAGGTGATACATCTTTCTTAGATGAAAGATGCAAAAGTTTTAAGAGACAGAAAACTCCAGCTATTTAAAAAGTAACATATTAGCTGCAATCTGTGAAATTTAAAAGTCCCAAGGCACAATGTTTCTAACACCTTGTGCTCACTGAAGGAGGTTTGTAAGAGAACATTTATTTTAAAACCTTTTTTATTAATATCTTTTATTTTTCTATCACCTTCAGTTATAAATACATCTCTCTCCTTTCTGGTCTCCAGGGAGCAATTCCTTGTCACAAAGAATTGAAAAAAATGAAAAACCAGAAAATGAAAAAAAAAATCAACCAATGCATCAACTAAACCCAACAGTATAATAATAATAATGATAAATAATAACAATACCTCGCATTTATATATTATTTTAAGCTTTGCAAAGCATGTTACATATATCATTTTGTTTGATCCTTACCAAAAATCTATGAAGTAGGTGCCATTATCACTTCTACTTTATAGATGAGAAAACTGAGACTGAGGTTAAATGATTTGCTCAGTTGTCTAGCTAGTAATGATCCTTGGCAGAATTTCAAATCAAGTCTTGCTGATTCCAGATCTAGCACTTTATTTACTATGTTCCTGAACTTCTTCACTCTACATTGCTAGTTTCCTCTTTACCTAGAGTCTTCAAAGAAGAGTCTTCAAAGAAGAAGGAGAGGAACATTTTCTCTTCTCTTCTTTAGGGAAACATTTGTTAATTATAATTACACAATACTGTTGCATTTGTGGTGTTCTTTCCTTGTATGTTGTATGTATCATTGTGCATATTCATTTCCTATTCAGAATTTTTCATTCATGATTGCTTAAACCACAGCATTTTACCACTATATTGATATGCCATAATTTGTACCTTAACAAGTCAAAGTATATCTACTTTGTTCCCAGATTTTATTTAAAATATTTAAACATTTATGCTATAAATGTTTTTTTTTTCTTTTAGATTTTGAACATTTGATATAATATTCTTGGCAATAGAATCTCCAGGTCAAAGGAGATAGAACATTTTGAATAAGAATTAAGTTCAATACATGTTTATTGATTTCATATAGTAGACTTGATAAATGCTAGTTGACTAAGTGCCTGCATGTGCAAGCATTCTATGAGCTGTGAGAGTTCATGGGATCATTTATTGACAACTAGAAGGACTTTTGGGGTTATCTAGTCCAAATTCTTCATTTTATAGATGAGGAAACATATAATTTATCCAAGGTCATAGAAACAATGACAGGATTTGAGTCCTGAGCTCCAAATCCAAATCCAAAAATTTTTTTTCTACTCTGCTGTCAAAATGAAGAAGAAATTGTACTTAAATTGTACTTTGTGCTGAGGGAAATGTTAATGTAGATAGAATGCTCTCTAATAGGTCACTGAATTTTTGTTGTTCAGTCATTTCAGTTGGATTTGATTCTTCATGACCTCATTTGGAGTTGTCTTGGCAAAAGACTAGATTTCAGAGATCATTCCTCATCCAGATAAATTCTCACACCTTCATTTTCTAGAAGAGTTTATCTCTTACCTACAATTTCCTTTTTCAGTCATTTAAGAGACAAGGAAACCATGGCAATTAATGTCTGAGGCCAGATTTGAACTCAGGAAAAATGAGTCTTCAGTACTTCAGACCCAGCATTCTATCTACTGTATCATCTAGTTGCCCAATTATCAATGTCAAAATTATTACACAATTATTATTAGAATGAACACTACTTATTTTCTATGACTGAGGAATCATGAGTGAAGTAATATAAACATTTTAATATTTGTGAATTAGGCAGTTATTGATCACAGACATGTACATGTATGGCTCTTTCACCTTTCAAACCCATGAGCATCCAACCACAATCATGGAACCCAATGACAATAGTGTGCAGTTGGGAGCTGAGAGTTGAGAGGTTGAGAGTCCAGCTCTGCTAGGTCTTTAACTTTGCATCTAATTGTTGGGCAGATTCACCAGGACTGACTGGGAGGGAGAATTTCAGTAGAGTCAATCAGAGGGTTACCTGGACTGTGGATGGTGACCCCCACCAAATCTTATCAAACTACAAGGACTCTGTAATTACTGAAGCTTGCTTACTTTACATAACTGAATTATATGAAATTTGTTCAATTGATAGTTTGCTAAACTTGCACTCCAATAACTAGATATAGTTGACCAAGCCAGTTGTTGGGCATAAAAAACTTTCTGGTCTCTAAGCAAGTCAGCGGTCAAACATGGAGTCACTTCTGTCAACTAAGGTCTAGAAAAAGCCCAGTTATCACATATACATTTTCAAGAAAGGTTACATAGCATTTTCTATTGGTGGTAACTGGGAGACAGAGAAACACAGGATAGGTGTAATAGCATTTTATGAGGTAGATATTTACAGACCTTAATTTCTTTAACACCTATATCATCGCAATAACCTGATGATTTGTCTCCTTGTTTCAAGTCTTGTCCCATCCAATTCCCTCAGTTATCAATATAATCTTCTAAAGTTCAAGTCTGACTCTCCCTTCTATTTCAACAAACTCTAATCACCTTTAGGATCAAATGTAAAACCCTCTATTTGCCATGCAAAGTTCTCCAAAACCTCTCCACCTTCTCTGTCCCCACTCCAACTAGTGACCCTGGCCTTCTTGCTACTCCTTGAACAAGAGCCTTTATCCCCTGACAACTGGGCATTTTCAGGGTTGTCTTCCTTGCCTGAAATGCTTGTCCTTTTCAGGACTGTTTCCTGCCTTTCTTATCTTCCTTCAAATCTTAACCACAATCCCATGTTCTACAGGAAGCCTTTCCTAATTCCTCCTCCTTCCAGTGCCTTTGTTCTACTAATTATTTCCACTTTCTTCTGGGGATGACTTTTAAAATTAATTCTAATTAAATTAAATTTATTAAAAAATTTATAATACTAGCAATCAATCAATTGAATAATCTATAACAATGATATTAATAATAAATAAACTAAATTATATTAATTTAATGTTTGGACATTGTTGTTTGCAAGTTATTTTTCCATTAGACTGTGAGCTCTTTGAGAGCAGGGACCATTTTAAATATTTATATCCCTAGTGCTTGTACCAAGTGCATAGCAGATGCTAAATAAATGTGCCATTGGCAATAATAGTGAATGGCATTTACAGGTGCTGAAGGAAAATCAGTGCCATTTATAAACGAATCTGTCCCAGGGCCATTATTGTGTTTTGACTGGCTCAGGAGGACAGCCAATTAAGGGGTAAGAAGGGTGGTGTTAGGGGAAAAGAGAAATGCGAAATACATATTAGAAAAAGTGCAGGACTTGGGGCCTCAAGAAACCTGGGTTCAAATCCTGCATCAGACCTAATTAGCTGTGTGAACATAGACAAGTGACTGGAAATCTCTCTCTCTCTCTCTCTCTCTCTCTCTCTCTCTCTCTCTCTTTCTCTCTCTCTCTCTCTCTCTTTCTCTCTTTCTCTCTGTCTCCCTCTCTCTCTCTCTCTCTCTCTCTCTTTTTGTTGTGATTATCTTTTTTTTTAATTAAAGCTTTTCATTTGTATAACATATGCATGGGTAGTTCCTCAGCATTGATCTTTACAAAGCTTTCCATTACAAATTTTACTCCTAGTACCCTCCCCTCTCCTAGATGGCAGGAAGTCCATTACATGTCAATAATATTGAAATACAAGTTGTGCAATAAAAATCCTATCTACAAGAAAAAAAGAAAATCAGAGAAAGGAAACACAATGCAAGCAAACATCAATAGAGAGCATGAAAATGTTATGTTGTGGTCCACATTTCACACCCCTCTCTCTGGGTGTATATGGCTTTCTTCACTGAACAATTGGAACTGGTTTGAGACAATTTTTTGTTGCAGAGAGCCATGTCCATCAGAATTGATCATCATGTAATATTGTTGTTGCCGTGTATAATGATCTCCTGGTTCTGCTGATTTCACTCAGCATCATGCTGAGTGCAAGTCTCTCCAGACCTCTCTGAAATCGTCCTGTTGGTCGTTTCTTACAGAACAATAATATTCCATAACATTCATATACCATAATTTATTCAGCCATTCTCCAATTGATGGGCATCCATTCAGTTTCCAGTTTCTTGCCACTACAAAAGGGCTGCCACAAACATTCTTGCACATGTGGGGCCCTTTCCCTTCTCTAAGATCTCTTTGGGATATAAGCCCAATAGAAATGCTTCTGGGTCAAAGGGTATGCACAATTTGACAACTTTTTGAGCATAGCTCCAAATTGCTCTCCAGAATGGTTGGATCCATTCACAGTTCCACCAACAATGTATCAGTGTCCCAGCTTTCCCACATCCCCTCCAGCATTCATCATTATCTTTTTTTAGCCAATCTGACAGGTGTGTAGTGGTACCTCAGAGCTGAAGTGACTGGAAATCTCAAAATTTCATCCTAAAAAATGAGGATTTTAATAATACTTGTACCACTTACCTCACAGAGCTGCCAGAAAAGGTAACAGTAAACCTTGAAGCACAATAGATATGTGAGTTATTATTCTAGTTGCTACATTCAGGCTACATTCAGATGTAGTGGGAATTACCAAAGAGAAAAATTTCCAGTAGTTAATCCCTCACATTTCTGAGTTCTAGAGATCATGGTTCATCCAGATAAATTCCCAAACCTTCATTTCTAGAAGAAATGTTTTATCTCCTACCCATAAAATGTTGATATCACTAGACTAGAGCTTTGATTTCTGGGAAGTGTACTGGAAGACAAGAACAGGGATGAAAGGGGGAACCATGAGTGCAGATGTGGGAGGCAAGTTGTGGTCTATGGTTAGAGTATATGAATGTGGGTACATTCTCCCAAATGGAGGAGTTGTGGCAGAATCTGAATGCCTGAGCAAAGAGAGAGCCTTCATCAGAAAGCCGGATGATCCCAAGAAGTCCCAGCAGATACCAGCTTTTGCTGAGTTTTCTACAAATCACCATGAAGTAGAAGGCACCGAAAAAATAGATTTTTTCTTTAAACTCTTGAATTGTTAATTCTGAAGTATATTCTCCCCATTTGCTTGGGGGAACTAGATTATAATTTCCCTGAAATCCATCAAAGATTGCATCCATTGTTGTATGGAAGCGGGAAATTATATTTTTATTTAATTGTCTTCTGTTATATTATAATTAAATTTTAATTACATATTTTTACTAAAAGCCTTGTGACTTGTGTGGATTAAAGGGTGCTTGGAGTGGGCTAATTTTATGACTGGTGTAATTCAGTTACACTTAATCTAGGAAAAGTAACAAGGGGTTCCAGAGCCAGAATTGAAAACAGAAACTTCAGGGGTTTAGTTCTGAGCATAAAATTGAACTGACTCCTTTACTCCTATTGTTTGTTTTTTTAATTAAAACATATTTTTTATTGCTATCTTAGAACTTTTCTTCTTCTTTCAGGCTACTCTTGATATTCAACTTAACATGTCATCCATGTAAAGTGAAGGCTGAACTAAATGTTCTCTCTGATTCTTTCCAGTTCTAGTCCATGATTCCATGATTCATATGCACATCCACATATTGTTTGCTGTCACGTACCATAAATATTATATAGCTGAAATTCTTTCTGTTTTTTTAAATAAAAGTCTTTGAGAGTAGTTATTGTTTTGAAAAACTTTCCTAGACTTGCTCTATTCATAAGGAAAAAAGACCCTACACCTTCCCCTTCCAAATTTGACCAGAATTTCTGTTACCTTTATCACATTAAAGGTACCTTAACTGTGAAATAAAGTGTAAATTAACAAGAGAAACATATCCGCTTGTTTCCCTAACAAGGGAGGGGAGGTTTCAACACCAGGGATCCAGCTGGCTCTTATTTTTGGCTTGCAAGTGTTGTATATTTTTTTTAGCAGTGCTGACAAAACTCATTAAAATGAATAATAAGCAAAGGATGAAAACAAGTACATTTGTAAAAGGAAAACATCACTCCTCAAGAATTCTGTCTGATTTATTTTGTTTAGGACATACATCAGTGCACATATCATAGTTATGTATAACTTGATCTATAATCTGTATCTCAATAGGTTCTGTATCTTTTCCAAGTATAATCATTATAATTTAATGACATAAAGAACTTGAAAAAATGACCCTATTTGTGTCCAAATGTAGTTAATTGTGGGATTGTGTTTAGGGCCTGACATTCACTAGGGCTGAAGAATTAAATTAGATATGTATGTTTTGTTAGTATTTAATTGTATGATCTAGATTAGAATTAGTAATGAATATGTTTTCATTAACTTGGAAACATTTTTGCGTAGTGTAATTTGTAGATTATGTGAAATTGCATAGTATTTTAGATGTAGTGAAATGTGATTTATTTGAAATAGGGAGGCAATAGATTTTGAGATTGAAAATCACTTTAAAATAGAGGCAACAACTATAATAATATGAAAAGAATATGTGATTTTCTCCTCTCCCTCTGCCCCAGAAATTCTCTGTACTTAGAACCAACAGTGTTCTAGTTATTAACAGCCAGTTTTTCAATGGAAAGAGATACTTAAAACACACTTTTAAGTTTAATCTGCATGATGGACATTTTCTCTATCACTTTCTTAAATCCAGGAAATAAAAAAAACAAAACCAAGTTGTGCTTTGTAAAAATCACCTGTTTCTTAGATATAAATGCTCACACTGAAGTTTAATAATCAGATCTCCTAAGGTAATTTGAAGTAGCTGGTTTCAGCCCACACCTGCTTACAACTCTTTTGTGAGTTAATAGATAAACCCGTGGAGGTGTTTAAGGCCAATAAAAAGGAAATAATTTGCCCAGATTCCCACAGCTATTAAGTATCATGGGTAAGATGGTTTCCTGATTCCAAGGCTAGCTCTCTATGACATCAAGGTACTTCTAATAATATTAGTTTATATCTATGTATAATGCTTTATTGTTACAAAGTGTTTCCACTTTGTAATTTATTATTATATATGATATACAATATAATAATAATGAATTATTTAACTCAATGAATATTTTATTAAGCAAATACTATGTTCTAGGAATTCTGTTCATCATTGGAAATACAAAAAAAAAACAAAGACTAAAGATAGTCCCTCTCATTAAAAAAAAAATTAGTTGAATGGGGAGACAACAAGCAAACAAATATATACAAAGCAAGTATCAACAGAAGGCATTGTTGTTGTTCATCCTTCTTTCTCTCTTTCTTTGCCTTTCTTTCTTTCTACCAATGACTCCAGGAGGATTATATCTTGACTTGAACATTATTTGGATTTAAATGAGGCAGAACTGTGCTGTCATTAGCCTTACTCTCTCCTCCATAATAATCTGAGTCCAGTGGCAAGACATTGGTCAAGAAGACTAATGATGATTCCCAATGCAGTGGAATGCCTTGGCTTTTTAAGCTGAGATCTTTCCCAGATCTCAGTTTGTCTGAGGCAACCACAGAATTCATAGGAAGGATAAGTTCTGAAATTAAAGTGGGTTGGGGAAGGCTTCCTATAGAAGTGGTTCTAAAAGGAAGTTAGAAGGTCAGTGCTCGACGGAAGAAGGTCGACAGTGGGAGAAAGGGGAAAAAGGTCTCTAAGATGTTGGGTGGATCTCCTGTGGCAAACATAGTCAAATGCATTTGTGATTGTCCTCAGTTTGGCAGTTCCCTTCAATGATTCAGATTGCTATAGATCAGGGCAATGCTTTTGTACTCTGTGGTATTTTTATTCATATTTTCCTATAGGTTCTCAACATTTCATAGAACATGCATAAGATTTTTCACCTTAATTTTTCTCCATAATCTTCTGATATCATCTCCCCAGGACAATATATCTCATTTTTTCTCCTCTCTTTGGACTTTGTTTCTCCATCATAATCATTCTTTTTTTTTTCTTACCAAGCTTATCCACAGCCATGCATATCTCCTATTTTACTTAATTTATTGACATGGGAGAGGGAATGATGAGGAGAAAGTATCCTAAAATTCCTACAAAGATACAATATAAGACCTCCAAAGCTCTAGATTCACAGAGACGGCACAGTCTTATGGGCCAATACAGTCATTTAACTCATTTTTTTTGCTTATTGCATCCAAGGGTTTATTTCAGGAAAATATTCAAAATAAGCTTATGTAGGCTTTTCCAATTGTGGTTAGTATACTAACTTCTGAGTTGGCCTTTAAAGGAGCAATACATATAGGTAAGACTTAATATCTTATAGAGGGGCAGCTAGGTGGCACAGTGGATAGAGCACCAGCCCTGAAATCAGGAGGACCTGAGTCCAAATCTGGTCTCAGACACTTAACATTTCCTAGCTGTGTGACCCTGGGCAAGTCACTTAACCCCAATTGCCTCAGGGGAAAATATATGTATATATATAATACATATACATATATGTGTGTATATATACATATATACATACATGTATATATGTATAACATAGAAAATGCAGGACATGCAAAAGATGTCCCCACAATAGGTACAAAAAAAAATTTAAACCATTTAAGTTGGTCATTAGTTCCTCTTAGAAGGGATAGAAGTTGGCCTTGACATTGAAGCAAACCTTTGACTGTTAATATGACCCTGTTGTCTTGACCAAAAAATAAAAATGTTCTGGTGGCTTTTGAACAAGCAAATCATTTTCCATCAGATCTTTGTTGCCATCTGTATGTTCTTTTGCTGAAAATTTGTTAATATATTGCTTCTGGATATGAGAGAATTAAAATCTCCCTCCCTTCCTCCCCCCTCCCCTTCCCAATATACTATTGTGTGGTACTCCAGGAACATAGCACAAAAAAAAGGGACTGAAAAAGACAGAAGAAAATCCATCACTGTCCTATATAGCTACCACCTTAGACTTGTTCCTCTACTAGAGTCTCCCCTGAATCCTAGACAATTCTTCAAATTGAATGACATACTCAGGAGTTTTCTCTATATTTTAAACAAGATTCCTATGGGTATCTAGTAGGAGGGTACTTTATTGACCCCAGCCAAGGTAGAAATAGGCAGTGAAGACATAGAGATGTACTTGCACATATGATGAGATTATATAACCTGCCATGAGCCACATTTTCATACACTGGAAGCCTTGATTTTTTTTTTTGAAGTTTGTTTTCTCCTAATGAACATAGTAAAATTCTCTCTTAATTGAACCAGAAATAGAATTACTAGAAAAAGCTTATATTATGCTAAAATCTTTTTATGATGTCCCTCCAATTTAGACATTTCAACAAAAGTTTCTGCTTCTGTCACTGCTTCATCTACTTGATTGTCTTTATCTGATTTTATCAAATTCACACTGAATCAGATTCTACTCCTCCCTAGAGAGGAGGATCTGTTTTATAAACACCTGGGAAAATTATAGCTGAGAGCTTAGAGATATATTGACATTTCAGAGAAAGGGAAAAATTGGAAACTCATTGCAAAGTTTGAATTTTGTTATAAGGGTATACTTTATAATTTTATTTTGAGCCTTTGTTTACATTAAAGCAGAACCTGGGTGGTCAATTGTTAGGTATTTTTAAGTGGATTTGTAGGTAAGTAAAATTTGGAAGAGATCACTTCTGAGTTTTTTTTCCCCTAAAATGTGGGAATTCTGTTATTCTATGATTCATTGATTAAACACATGTTTTAGACATATCTCAAGACATTCTATATTCATTCAAAAATCCATTCTGAATACTAGCTAAGGTTAAGCAACATTTTCTTAAAGATATGAACCCAATTGTTTGAAATAATTTAAATTCAGTGAAACTAGTTGTATTGATTTATTTTCACTTAATTGCCCAATAGCTGGATGGAACTGGCTAGATGTATGTATCATGTAAACATAGTCATAAAGAAGACATTGTATTGACTATTAAGAGGTTAAGATTGTTGAAGAATTAATTTAGTAGTTTTTGCTTTTTTTTATTCAAGGAATTCTTTATTCCTTTAGCTGCAAAGAAAGAATCATATTATACCTATACTGAGTAAGTGCTATCTGAATTTAGAAAGGGATTCTTATTTTATAGTCTTTCAGATGGGTTTGAGCAGGGAAATAGAAAAAAATAAAAGTAGTACAACATTGCCTGTGATTGAAACATTTTCCAAATAAATATGTTGGAGATTGCTACAGCAAATTAAGCAAATAAGTTTCTCTTGTTCTGCTTAGAGACACCAAAGTTTTCCATTGGAAAGGAAATTTTCCATAGTACCTCAAGACAGCAGTCTAGCCTACCCATAATTTTTGCACTAATGGTAAAGTTCTAGAAGACAATAAGATGAGAAGATCTAGAATCCTCATTATATGAGATAAAATAAAATTATTTAGATAAATGGACAGTAAATCATAAAGTACAATAAAAATGTCAGTTACTATGACTACTACTATTATTGCTACCAAAACTATCACTATCATTGTTTTGAGAGGTTTAAAAAGGTCTGTAGCCCTTAGAAGGATCAGTTTGATAGAGGTTTTAGTTCTGGATAGAATAAAGGAAAAAATAAATTTCTCTTAAGTATAGGCACAATGGAACATTTCTGAGAAATACATAAATGAAGGGAGTAGATTGTAGCCAGCAAATGGAAAAAAGTTTTCTTAAGACTGTACCAACTTCTACTATAAATTCATGTTATTGAACTTTGTTAATCCATGGCAATCCTTTTATTCTTCTGTGACTCTATGATGCTTCCTTCCAAACTTTCTCCTTTCTCCTCAAGTACCCTTTACTTTCTCAGTAGATGACAGTCCCTCATACTCAAAAGATAATCATTTGCCTATTCTCAATTTCACCACTACAACGTTTAATTTAATTGAATGTAAATGATACTTATAAAGTGCCTACTATGTGCAGGGCACTAAATTGAGCACTGGGGAAATAATGGCACATTGAGAAATAATACTTGCCCTCAATACATTTCTATTCTAGGAAGGAAGAGTTAAATTGGTAAATATGTACACAAAAATTTTAGGTGGGTCACCACTTCAATAACTAGAGTGGTGAGAGGCAGATCAAGAGATGACATCTCAGATAAACCTTGAAGGGGCCAGAGATGAAAGTGAAGAGCTGTTGAAGAATGAGTATCAGCTTATAAAATCTCACAGAGGAAAAGGATAAAATGTTGAATTGGTTAATTACTTTTAGAGAAAGTGTCTGTTGGGGTAGTTCAGGGACTTCATGAATGGGAATCATGTGAAATCGATCTGGAAAAATTGGCTGGAACTAGACTATTGAAAGGACTTGTATATCAAATTTGGGAGTATTTAAATTTTATCCTAGAAGCAATAGGGAGCCACTGAAGATTTTTCAGCAAGGGATATGCCTGCTTTGCAGAAAGATTATTTTGACAGATGGGTGGGAGAAAGACTGGGCTGTTATATCATTTTACTTGAGGTGATGAGGTCCCATTTTAGGGAACTGGAGAAGAAAATGAAGGGAAGAAAAATATAAAATAATATTATAGATATATAATTGGAGAGACTTGAAAAGGAATTAGATGTGGGGAGTGAAGAAAAAGAAGATTTTGAGAGGTCGACTGGATGATTGGGCAGGTGGTGGTAAAATTTACTTTTAGAAATAAGAGGTAAGGATGGCATGTTTTTGAGAGATTGAGTAAAATTTTGGTTTAGCTGATTTGAAATGCTAGTGAGGAAAAAAGAGTCCAGAAGAATGGGAAAATACCACAGGGTACTTCTCCTTTCTTTAAAAAAAGATTTCAGCTACTACTATCATATATGTCTCTTTTCTTATTTTGTCTTATGTAAAATGTTTGAGAATGATTTATACATGTACTGGAAAACATGATGAGGGAACAGGTAAGATTTTGTAGATGATTTTCTACAGATGACCACATCTTTACTAAGACATCAAATGACTTAACTTATGAAGAGTATAAGATATGTCTATGTCTATTAATTGATTAAATTCAGCCTTCAGCCTTTGAAGGCCTTCTTCAAACAAGAGTTTTCCATATGTACATTAAAATTACATAAGTAAGCAGGGTCACCCAGTTTAGAAGTGCCAAAGGAAGCCCTTGAACTTAGCTTTCTACTATCTTAAAATCAGTGGACACTTTCTATGTCATCAAACCATAATTGGTGAGTATCTACTATGTTCAAGGTATTAGACACTGTATGGGTTATCAAGAAGAATAAATTATGGAATAATATCTTTAAGCAGATTATAATCTTATAGAGAAACAAAAATATATCTATGAGGGAATATGTGAAAAATACCATATGAGTGATACAAACTAGAATATAGAATAATAGTATGTAAGAGGTGAAAGAGGCTTAGAGATAATTTTTCATCATTTTACTGATAAATAAAGACCTAAAGCATCACAAGCAAATAGAGTACAAGGAGTGATCACTTCTGGTTGGGAAACATTTAAACTGGGCTTTGAAAAAGGGTTATAAATTTGATAAATGAAGATGAAAGTTATTTCAAGAAGAGGAAATTGATTCTGTAATTCCCTCAGTCTTCCAACTGGTTAAATGTAAATGACTATACAAGTTAAATTTTGATCCTAAAAATGCAGAATACACATCATGGTCTCAATTTCTATGGAAGTTCTGATATTTTAGTAAAATTATAGGAAGGTTACAATATTACTGCTAATGATAAAATCCTTGGTTTCTTAAAAATGAATTTTTATGTATCAGTAAAAATATGGACACATTTCCATTTCAATAAGCAAAAACCTATAGGCATTAAAAGAAAATGGACTGGTATTAAAATGAATGATTTTGTGGGCTGGTAAATAGCTAATAAAGACTGAAAAATATACTGCATAAGTATCTGATTGCTTCTCTCAGCATATTATTTCCTTTCTGAAAGTTTATAATTTCTCACTCTTTAAAAAATGCTTAAAATAGTTGGTCTTAAGTTTCAGGAACTAGTCACAGAAAAAAAAAGTTGATAATGAACTGTTAAATTAACTGGAAAAATGTATCTATGACCAGGTGATCATTTAATGAGGTGCTGATAAATCTCTTGAGTGAGTTAGAAAGGGAGAAATGCTGTTGAACAAACAGTGATTTAACCATTCCTCCAATGACCTTTAAAAGACATTAGAATAATTTGAAAATCTGAGTTTAAAAGAGATTAGGCAGGAGCTAGATTCAAGGAGGAACCCAGCTGCTGATGGACATATATAAATGAGATTTGTGAATGAAGAAAAAAATGGTGGCCATGAGAAGTTCAGTGTAATTACATGATTGGAAACTTGAAAAGAGACACAGTTTGGGACCAGGAGAACCAAACTTGTGTGGGCTAATTGGACATGTGCAAACTTTGGAACAGCTGCTGAGTTGCTGAACAACATATTCCTTCTCCCCACCTCCCACTAACAACTGAAATGTGGTAATTCTTCACTGTTTTTCTACTGGGTTCTCCAATATTGTTGAGTATATGGTTTGAAGGAGGTGAATGGAGGAGGAAATATCTCCAGAAAACAGAGAATTAACACTAATATGTTTTGAGAGAATATTGCTTCTATCTAGAGGTTCAAAAATTTAAAAAGGGATGATTTCAAATCCTTTTGTTGCATTTTTCCAAAGCAGAGGAGAATGCCTTTTCCCCCTAGGAAAATTATGAAAGTAATTAGTAAATAATATGGTAAGGAGAAATATATGTGCATATATATATTTGAATAGTCTTGCTTTTATCCCGTAACCCCTTTGACTGCTATAGAACTGATTAAATGTTGGTAACCAATCAGAATGTTGATAAGTTTAAGATTACTTGAGCCAATGTTTTACTTTAAAATATATTTCAGACCTATAATTTTCTTTGTAATTCTTAGGTAAAATAATCAACAGCTATGTGATTCAATAAGAGGCCATAAGGTCTTAACTTTATAACATTTATATGGAGAAAACTCTTTGAAAGAAAATAAGGCTAAAAAAAGGATCCATTTCATCCTTCCTTGTGTGATTAAATGTACTCACTGCTCGACCAGTCTTTTTCTGAGCTGCTCAATTATTGTGTCATCTTTGATTATTAAGCTGCCAGCATGTCCACATTTTCTAATTTAGAGAATTAGTACCAATTTCTCATGATGCCCATCTACAATGATTCACTTTCTTGATATCCATGTTGGGGAGTACAAGTTTGAGTTACAGTTCCTGACATTTTTAATTTTGTCAGTGAACTGAAAAACTAAAAACCTGTTCTCCCAAGGAAGCATAATAGTCTGGCAGACAAAGCACAGAATTAAAAAGTAGGCCACATCCTGAGTTTGATTAGTTATGTAAACTTGGGCAGGTAATTTGACTAAGTGCCCTTTTGCTTCACCTCTCTCATCAGTAAAATTGGATGGTGGCCAAATACTGAGCAAAGACTGATGTTTAAATTATTCTTTCTTTTTTCTTAAAAAACAAACTTAAGAGTTGGAGCTGAATTGTAGAAGTAAAGGCAGGAACTTGCCCAGCCTTTCCCCCAAACTGCTCCAAATTTCTTTTAATAATGACTAACCAAATTTTAGAGCATCAGAACACCCCAAAAGGTGGAATAGAACATTTTCTAGTCGAGGGAACTTAGAGGTTCAGCAGAACAGGTCTTTGACAAAGGTGGGATTCCAATGCGCATGTGGGGCAGGACATCCCTGGACCTGGACTCAGCCCCAACCTCTCAATCAGTAGCAGTCCCTGGTGGCTTCTAGATCTCTCAGCTCAGAGACCCCAAAAATGATCTGGAAGGTCAGCAGAAAATGTCTGTGGAACCAGAGTGGGACCACAGTGTACCATCTCAGTACAGTTCCACCTCTGGTGGGACCCCAGGATCATTAAGGGGGGACCTCTGAATCAGCAGGTACGCTGGAGCTTCTGGACCCCTCATCCTGGGACACCAGGGAAGACTTGGAAAGCCAGTGGTAAGGTCTGTGGCAATGGGGTGGGAATCTTAGTCAGCAAAGTCCCCTCCCTTCCCAGTATATTTTACAGCAACAATGGGTCAGGGACATACCTAACGGCTCCAGGGCAGAAAACATTTGTGGTCATATTCTAGAAGGATTTCTGAAAATAGCTGCACAAAACCCCTGAAACCTCGGACAATGAATGCTTCAATGTGGAGACAGAGCCCTCTGACAGAGTTAAAAGCAGAGTAATAGTCCAGGAAAATGATCAGAAAACAAAAAAACAAACAAACAAAAAACAGTTTCGGATCATTGAAAGTTATTATGGGGAGAAGGAAGCTCAGAACACACAACTGGAAGATAACAAAGTCAAAGTTCCTACATTCAAAGCCTCCAAGCATAATAAGAATTAGGCTCAGGCCATAGAAGAGCTCAATAGGGACTTTGAAAATCAAGTAAGAGAGAGAGAGAGAGGAAAAATTAGGGAAAGAATTGAGAGAGGTACAAAAGGAAATATAAAAAATCAATGGGAGAAGAAAGTCTTAAAAAGCAAAATTGCCCAATTGGGAAAGGAGGTTACAAAAGCTCACTGAGGAAAATAATTCCTTAAACAATAGAAGTGAGCAAATGGAATTTAATGACTTTATGAGAAATCGACATATTAATAAAGCAAAACCAAAAATGGAAAAAAATAGGAAAAATGTGAAATCTCATTGAAAAAAAACTGACCTGGAAAATAGATCCAGGAGAAATAATTTGAAAATTATTGGTCTACCTAGTCATGATAAAAAAAAAGAGCCTGGATAACATTCAAGAAATTATTAAGGACACCTGTCCTAATATTCTAGAATCAAAAGGTAAAATAGAAATTGAAAGAATTCACTGATCATTTACTGAAAGAGATCCTGAAATAAAAACTTCCAGGAATATTATAGCCAAATTCTGGAACTCTCAGATCCAGGAGAAAATATTGCAAGCATCCAGAAAGAAACAATTCAAGTATAGTGGAGCTACAGTCAGGATAAAAGATCTAGCAGCTTCTACATTAAAGGGCAGGAGGGCTTGGAATATGATATTCTGGAGAACAAGAATCACCTACTCAGTAAAAGTGAATATAATTCTTTAGAGAAAAAAGTAGTCATTCAGTGAAATAGAGGACTGTTAATCATTTGTGAGGAAAAGAACGGAGTTGAATGGAAAATTTGATTTTTAAATATAGAACTCTTAAGAAACATAAGAGGGTAATCAGGAAAGTGATATCATAAAGGACTTAAGGTTTATCTGTTTACATTCCTATGTGAGAGGATGATACTTGTAACTCCCTAGACTATTCTCATTATTATTGCAGTTAGAAAAAGCATATATAGACATAAGGCATAGGTGTGAGTTGAGTATGAAATGATATTTTCATGATATGAGTATGATAATATTTTTTTAAAAAAATGGTGAAATTAAGGGGTAAGAGAGAAATGTATTGGGAGAAAGGGAAAAGAAGTGTTATGATATAAATTATCTGCCATAAAAAAGAGGCAAGAAAAAGCTTTTACAGTTAAGGGAAAGAGAGAAGAAAGGGTAAGCGAGTGAACCTTGCTTTCATCATAATTGGCTCAAATAGGAAATAACATGCAAATTCAATAGGGTTATAGAAATGTATCTTACCATTCAGGAAAATAGGAGTGGAATAGGATAGGAATAGGAAAGGGGGAGGAAGAGAAGGTGATAAAAGAGATTGGGGGAAGGGATGGTCAATAGTTTTTTTTTTATATATAAAACTTTTTATTTACAAAACATATGAGTTACCTTTCAACATTGACCTTTGCAAAAACTTTTTTTTCCCAAGCTTTTCCCCTCCTTCCCCCCACCCCCCACCCCTCGATGACAGGTAATCTAATACATGCTAAATAGGATAAATTATATGACATACATTACATGTATACATATCTATACAGTTATCTTACTGCACAAGAAATATCAGATCTAGAAAGAGAAGAAGAAAAAAAACAACCTAAGAAGGAAAACAAAATGCATGGAAATATTCACAGAAAGCGTTAAAATGCTGTGTTGTGGTTCACTCTCAGTTCCCACAGGCCTCTCTCTGGATGTATATGACTATCTTCATCGCAGCACAACTGGTTTGAATCACATCATTGTTGAAGAGAACCATGTCCATCACAATTGATCATCGTATAGTCTTGTTGCTGTGTATAATGTTCTCCTGGTTCTGCTGATTTCACTCAGCATCAGTTCATGCAAGTCTCTCCAATCCTCTCTGAAATCCTCCTGTTGGTCATTTCTTACAGAACAATAATATTCCATAACATTCATATACCATAATTTATTCAGCCATTCTCCAATTGATGGGCATCTTTTCAATTTCCAGTTTCTTGCCACTACAAAAAGGGCTGCCACAAACATTTTGCACATGTGGGTCCCTTTCCCTCCTTTAAAATCTCTTTGGGATATAGGCCCAGTAGAAACACTGCTGGGTCAAAGGGTATGCATAGTTTGATAACTTTTTGAGCATAGCTCCAAATTGCTCTCTAGAATGGTTGGATCCGTTCACAGTTCCACCAACAATGTATCAGTGTCCCAGTTTTCCCACATCCCCTCCAACAGTTATCATTATCATTTCCTGTCATTTTAGCCAATCTGACAGGTGTGTAGTGGTATCTCAGAGTTGTCTTAATTTGCATTTCTCTGATCAATAGTGATTTGGAGCACCTTTTCATGTGACCGGAAATAGTTTCAATTTCTTCGTCTGAAAATTGTCTGTTCATATCTTTTGACCATTTATCCATTGGAGAATGGCTTGAATTCTTATATATTTGTGTAAATTCTCTATATATTTTAGAAATGAGGCCTTTATCAGAACCTTTGGATGTAAAAATATTTTCCCAGTTTACTGCTACCCTTCTAATCTTGTCTGCATTCATTTTGTTTGTACAAAAACTTTTTAACTTGATATAGTCAAACTTATCTATTTTGTGATTAATGATGACCTCTAGTTCTTCTTTGGTCACAAATTCCTTCCCCCTCCACAAGTCTGAGAGGTAAACCAAGGGATGGTCAATAGTGAAATACTTTTGAGGAGGGAGGAGAAAGGAAAAAGAAAATAAATGGGGATAAATATAATTAGCAATAATAATTGCAAAAAATTGAAGCAAGTTTCTCTGATGGAATATTACTATTCTCTGGGAAATGATGAACAGGATGCTCTCAGGAAAAAAAAAATCACTGGATAGTCCTTTCTGAAAAAAGTGAAATGTACTATATAAAAAGTAATAGCAATGTTCTAGGCTGACCAGTTGTAAATGGCTTTATTATTCTCAGTAGCACAATCATCCACAACCACTCTGAAATTTTTGTGATGAAAAATCCTACCATATCAAAATGGAACTGATTATGTCTGAGTACAGATCAAAGTATTCTCTATTTCTCTGTCTTTTTCTTTATTTTTAATTTAATTTTTCTTGAAATTTTTCATTTTCATTAGGATGGGAGATCTGTTTTATTTTACAACTTGATTTTTATGGAAATGTTCTGCATAATTTCACATGTGATTTCTTAATTGTAGGTGGGGATAAGGGAGAGAATGTAGAACTCAAATTTTAAAAACAAATGAAAAAATTGTTTTGAATGTAACTGGGGAAAATATTAAATAAAAAACTTTATTGATACTTTTGGAAGTGATCTCATATTAGATATTTCCATATATTCCATTCCTTTCCACCTCAAACCTTCCCTTTTAATAAAGCAAAAACAACAATAAAAAAGTAAAATAAAAAACACACCAAAAAGCCCCAACTCTAACCAAATAGAAAATCAGTGAAACAAAACCAAATCCATAAGGTTACTATATCTGAAAGAATATGCAATATTACTTTTCTGAGGTCACAACGATTAATTTGAATTTGATTGTCTTAAAGTGTTCTTTATATTATTGTAGTCATTGTATGTATTTCTCTCCTGGTTCTATTTACTTCACTCTGAATCAGTTCATGCAACTCTTTTCATGTTTTGCTGAATTCTACATATTCATTATTTCTTACAGTGAAAGAAAATTCAATTTTCTTCATGTACCCCAATTTTTTTGGACATTCTCCAATACTTTCTTTTCTGTTCCTACAAGAAGTGTCATCATGCATATTTTACTTTACAAACTAAATTTTCTTTCCATTTTTGACCTTTTTGGAGTATATGTCCATTGGTGAGGCTACTGGGTTAAAGGATATAAATAGTTTAATGTTTTTATTTAATATGATTACAAGTACCTTTTAAGAGTGGTGGGGAAAATGCACAGTTCTAAAAGAAGTATGTGAAGACAACTGCTTTCTCACAGCTACCACAAGATTTATTATTTCTATATTTTATCTATGCCAATTTTGTGGATGCGATATAAAGCTTCAAAATTTAATCTGCATTTTCATATTTTTTAGTAAGTAGGAACATTTTTTCATCAGATTGTGAATAGATTGCAGTTCTTAAAACTGTTCCTATATTTCTATCTGTGGGATAGTTCTTGGTCTTATATATTTATGTCTACTTATATAAGCACATTAACCAAACTTCACTGGGTAGTTTGTGTTCTTAAATTTATCAAACACTAGGTTATTGTATTTCAGTGCTTCTGGGTCTTCTCATTGAGACAATTTGATTCATTTTCTTCCTTTTTAAAAAAAAAACACTAAACTTAAATCACAGCTTTTTTACTGCACTGCATAGCATAAGATCTGGTAATAGCATCCCCTCTTCATTGATGCTTTTTCTAAATAATTCCCTTTACTTCTCAAACTTTTGTTCCTATAAATAATATGTTATTATTTTATCTAGTTCCATAAAATAACCTCTTGCTACTTTGATTTGTATGGTACTATGTCTGTAAGTTTCTGTAGCTAATTTTTATGATGTTATGATTCAGTCATGATCAATGTATATCTTCTGAATATTTGTTTTTATTTCTTTAAAAATTGTCATTAATACATTTTGGTTAGTTGAAATCCAAATATTTATTTATTTGTAGTTATTTTGATATAATTTAATCATTTTCTTCTTTTGTTAATTGTATGTAGAAATTATGATAATTTTAGTGGATTATTTTGCATATTATTTTTTGTTGAGGTTATTGCTTTAGTTAATTTTTTTTTTACTACTTCTCCAAGTTTTTCTGAGTAAACAGCTATATCATCTGAAAATGGGAAAAATTGTCTCTGTCCAACCTATTCATTTAATTTTTCCCTTTTATCTTATTCTTGTAGTTAGGATTCATAGAATTATGAAAATAATAGCAGAGGAGGAAGAATTTTTGCTTTACTCCTGTAATTATTAGGAAAGCTCATAATTTTTCCTCTATCTTACTTGCCTAGTTCAAATTAATACTTGTAAAATACTGTGTAATAAAGTACTGTTTTAATGTTATTATTTTTAAATGGTATAGATATGCACTAATTTCCTCCCACAACAGTTTATAGATGTGGCTTTATATGAGAGATTATACTATTATTACATGTGCATTAGTCAATACTAAAATAATGGAATATTTTGTAAAGTACCTTTTAAGAAAATGAAAATATGTCTTTCAGACTATAGTTTCTTTATTAAATTTCTATAGTATTAGAATGTTTTCTAATACTATAGAATATTTATAGTATTAGAATAACCTATATTAGAATATTGAATTTCTATAGTATTAGAATATCAAAACTTAGATTTCATGAAATTGAATAGGACTTGAAAAGAAGAAAACGTTGACTTATGTGTAGTGGTTCCTTATATTTTAATACTGCATACCATTACAATACAAAGAAGTTTTCTAATGAGATTTGGGCTCTAGAGATTTGGAAATCTATCCGAATTCATATATTAATCCAGTTTGTCTCCTTTAAGACATTGTGTGTCTTTTTATGTAGGCAATGAAAAGCAAAATGTCATTATTTTAAATTTTTTGAATAATATAGATATTTGCAATATAGAAACAATTACAGAAGACTCAAAAGTGGCACTGCTTTCAGCTTGAATAGGGATAGTTTTAGATATTACTAAAGGAATAAAGTGATGTTCATTATAATATGCAGAACATGACCATTTTTAATGGATGAAAAAATTGAGATCCTTGGTCTGATGATGGATTTTCCTTTTTAAAAAGTGAATAACTCTTTTCTTCATGCTTAATATGAGTGGTTGATGATGGTCAACTCATCATATTATGGAGTCCAAGTATGGTTTGGTCTTGAATTACTGAAAAGGGAGTATTCAAAAGAATATAAGTAATCTAATAAATATACTTATTTAGTAAGCAAGACTGAGGTAAGAAAGGGCTACATTTACCAGTATCACCCGCATCTGACTCAAATACTATTCTCTTTTCTATGTTATTAGGATCTCTTACCATTACCAAGACTTTCCAAGACTTCCAGTTAATCAACAACTCTGCTATGATCTTATGACTTCAAAGGAAATAAAATCTTTCTCTTTCAATGAGAACTGATGCTCTAAGTCTAGAAATCTGGGAAAATGGAGTTAAAAAATCGATGTTATATTCATTATACTTGTATGACTGCTGAATCCTTGTGGGCAGACGATTTCCTGCTCCCCAAAGATAAAGTGAACAAAAAAGAAAAAGTGAACCTCTCATTCATGCACATTTAATTATATTTTAACTGTTTTATGGTGTTTTGCTCATAATTTCTTCAGTAAAGTCTTTTTATATCTATATGCTTTACACAGTGCCAAGTCTCTTATTGGTGTCCAATGTCCAATTACCAGTGCTAATAATGATGAAACGGGCAGACCAATTTTTATTTCCTTCCCAGTGACTCACTTCTTTTTAGTTTAACTCAAGTCTTGCCAAGTCTCTCTGTGTGGAAAGACTCAGGTTGTTATGGGGGTTAAGGAGGAAATAAATAGCTATAATTTTTATTTAGTATTTTTCATATAAACTGCACCTCATTATCTATGATCTATTTTATGTTCAGATTGCTTGCCTTAGCAGCCCTACCTTGATTCTGTTATTCTTGCTGTCTCAACCTTCAACTTTATGACTCCATTACCTCGGCTCACTGCTGCCTACTGTCTGTCTCCCTGCATGCTCTGGATGTGTGTGAAGTGACTGGACTGTTGTCGGGCTGGCATTTCTAATCAATTCCACGTCTGTATGGAGTAGTGAGAACGGCAGCCATGGGAGCAGCGGCGGCTCTGGGTAATGCTTTCATATCACATCATTACCTCATCACCAGCCTCTCATTAGATGCTTCTGAGAGAAATTACCACCCATGCTTCTGCAGGCACAATAGCATTAATGAAGTTAGGGAATTACTCCCACAGATGTTTGACACTCAATCAATCCTCCTTAATTTAATTACACTCCTGAATGAAAGACAAAAGAGATGCTCTTATGGTCCACCCCAGCTTTTTATTTTCCTCTAAGCCTTTTTCCTTCTGACTTACTTAATACTTGCTGAAAAATGTCAGTGTAATTAACTTTGGTGATAATTATTTAAAAGTGGACTTTATTATAATACCTTGTATCATTATCCTGCCTTCTTCCAACCCTGCTGCCAGACTCGAAGTACTGGAGAGCATTATAATAGAGAGAATGGGAAGAAAGCAGCATTCGCTTATGACCTTCCAGATTCATCAACTTGTTATACCTCTGTAATTTAGGGGGCTTATGACATGGGCTCTTATAATTTTATGTCTCTGGGTTTTGGTGCTTGGTATATTTCAGAAGCCTGCTCTTCACTTTAGTGGATGAGCACGTTCTCTAGCCAGATTTGGGAATTAGAGGATTAGTTGCAGTGACAAAATAACCCTTCATATATTTAAGAATATCCCATTTCTGCTCTATTTTAAGAGTCCACTTTGGCAGAGTGAAAAAAGATCTGAACTAGAAATCAGGAGATGAATTTTCTTGACCCCGCTCAGTTAACTAGTAGTATTATTTTGGATAAGTCACTTAGC
Source organism: Myrmecobius fasciatus (assembly GCA_023553655.1). Lineage (NCBI taxonomy): Eukaryota > Metazoa > Chordata > Mammalia > Dasyuromorphia > Myrmecobiidae > Myrmecobius > Myrmecobius fasciatus. The sequence goes on from JAJPUD010000239.1 coordinate 726,043, forward strand.
CATTTGTGTGTGTGTGTGGGTTTAAGGTTCTTCCTCTGTAAAATGAAAGACCTGGGATTAAATGGATTCAGAAGTGCCAATTTCTAGAAGAAGTGGAGGTGTTCCAGAGCTAACTAATTATTAAATTTTCAATATGAGCATTATGTCTTAGAAATCAGAAAATGCTCTAAATCAAGGCTTGTTTAACTGTTCTTTTGATTGTCTAGACTTAAAAAGCGATGAAGACAATGTTAATAATAAAGATTAAACATATAAGTGAATTATATGTACATTATTTTTCAGGGAAGCCAATTGTTGAATATGAACCAGAACACATCTAATAAGACGCCTTTCTTGAGTTCCCTAAATATCAGTGCTTTTCCCTTGAAGGCTACTTTGTACTTTCTTTGCATATATTTTGTACAGCAGGGAATGGTGTGAATGTATATAATCCCTGCTGGGAAGAGAGATTGTAGATGGTAGAATGATTAGATTCAGGTATTCTGATCTGTGGTAGGGATAAGGATATTGGGTGTCTGGGATCAATGTAGTGAGCCCCTAAGAGCCAGGGGCCACCAGGCTGCCCAAGGAAGAGCAAACTGTCCCAATTTGGAAGAAAAATGAGACAGGTTAAAACTCCCTTGCTGATCAGAATTGGAATGGGACTCAAGAATGACTGCTACACTTCCAGCCTGGTTAAAATAGGAAGATAATCTCAAAAAATGTGTTTTGTATATCCCTATCCCTATATAGAACCACACGTTCTCTATTTTTATCTTGTCTTTGTATTCTAAGCATTTAACATAAGTCTTGGGACTTCTCAGAGAAAGAGATCAGTGTAGAATTCAAGTAATAGAATCCTGTAACTACAATAATCTTACCATTCAGAACTAGGTTGGTCCAGAAAATCATAAAGTAATGGGTTGGATTCTAGTGGTTGTTATCACATAAAATATTTAATTCCTTTAGAGAAAGCACAGCTGGCAAATAAAATTGAAAATCCTCTTCTACATTCTTTTTAATGGCCCCATGCAGATCACAGTGCCAGAAGTACCCTAAAACCCAAGAGATTTTTGTTCTAGTGCTCAGTTCTGCTGCTAAGTGATCCTGGTCAAGACCTTCAACTTCCCTTGGCTTAAATTTTTTTTATCTATAAAAGGATAGAATAAGGCTTGATATTTTCTAAGGTTCCTTCTAGCCCTTTAATTCTGATTCTCTTATTTAGAAGTGAGTACTCCAGAGAGAAACTGAGAAAAAGATGAGTTTTTTGAAATGCTCATAAATCATAAATGAATACCAAAGGATCTATGACAGAAAAGTTTTAAATATTGAAAGCCTACACATATAACTAGGTTTTTCTCCCACACATCTATATACCTGTGTTCTTATCAATGTGGTGATTTCCAGCAATGGTAAAGATTATAAAACATCCTTGTTTTCTCATACTGTGTTACTTATCTCAATATCCCTCCCCAAAAGTCTTCATAGGGAATCCATTCAACATATTAGAGGCTTTCCTCTAGTTTATTTTAAATAATACAAAAGTAGCCGTGCTAGTCAACTGTATTATTACTCGAGAGATGACCAGTCCAATTATTTTCTCAATACTTTTTACGTATAATGTTTTGCCACATATTTCAGGTGCAACTAGAGAAATATGATGCATCCTACTAATGTCCATCATAGATATGTCTATTGTTCTTTGAGTGGCCTGCAATTTTAATTCTTTAGAGATTGTAGTGTTTCATGATTCACATTGCTACAGCATAACCAGAAGAGAATCTGTGTTTTAAAAAAAGGTCCTTCATTTCAGGGAAAAGCTTAGGGTCATTAGAACAATTGCTCAATTTCCCAAAGTAAATATAACTCTCTGTTCTCTTTCTACTCAATTTTGATTCATTTATTGACTCTATTATTCCTGTCAGAGCTGTGTACTGACAGACCAGCTTAGTGTATTGGAGTTTGGACAATAAGCAACCTTCATTCTCATTTTCCCTTCTATATGTAATAAACTTTTTTGAGTAATTGCAGATCTTATTTAAGAGACTGTATCATTCAAGAGTTTGATACTTTAGCACAGTCGTTCACAAACAGAATCATCTGGAGAAATTCACCATCTAAAGTGAACCTCTCTCATTTGCACTCATCATCACATAGCCTTCATGGAAGTGGCAAATGTTTTTAAGGTGCATGTGTTTTTCTTTGTTTCACTTAATATTGGCAATTAGTAAATCATTAAACAAAATAATCTCTATTATTGCATCTATCAAAGAATCATTTATAATGTTAATATAATGTCTGAAAGGCAATTTGGTGGAATATTGTTAAAATTTTACTCTTAGTCAAATGCCTTTCTTATAGTTCACAAGCATTGGATACAGTGGACTGTTTTATTTCCTATACAGTTTAGTTATTGTATCACTGAAGAAGTATTTTACAGAAATTTTTTGAGAAAGCCTACCTTTTTCTATCTCATATTTTAAGCATATCTTTGAAAAATTGTGAGCGTGTAACTCATTCTTATAAAGATTTTCTAGAGATAGGAAAGTAGGCATATGAGTCAATAGTTATTGGTATCTTCTCAACTGCATTTTTGCAGAGGTAATACTTTCTATGATTTTCCCAAAAATTCATTATTTTTTCCTTTTTTAAAAGATTTTTAAAGACCTGATTTTTCAATGCTGCAAAAATTCTGTCCCTTCCAGTATAGGTTTTCTCTATGAATTCTTGGTATAGTCCAACTTCTCGTCTTTTTCACCTTTAAAGACATTTCTACTTCTTCATTTAGCACACCAGCAGTTGAAATAGTAAGAATGGTGCTTTTATTTTTTGATGTTTTGGGTTTTATTCTGATGATGCCATTTCAGTTAATCTACTTATTTTGAGTTCACTGTGTCCACTGGATGACTTTTAAAGATAAATGGACTGGTGGGATTTCATGAAATATAGTTTTATGAATATAGATCCACAGGGTTTCTTTAACTTGGGTTATTTGCTCCTCTAGAGACCTAACTGGTGACTGAAAATTGTGAAAGGTATCTCAGAGAATGCTATAAATAGATAGTACAGTAAGAAAAGTAGCAATAAAATAGTTTTTCAATAAAACTTTGACAGATTATCAAAAATACACATATGATCGGTAAGAATAATGGATATATTTAGTGAGGGTTGAGGCACATTCATGGAGAGGTGTTTGTAGAAAGCACATGTAGCCAGATCACAGGTATGGAATGACAACTCATATTTCCAATGCTTTAGGAGTGCTGATATGCTTTGGTGATGCTATGTTGTACCTGCCTAGTTTGTTTCCCACTGGTCTTTGCTGGGTATCTTATCTCTGCTAACTATGTTGCCCAGCTCAAAATGTAGTTTCTATGTATTCTACTTTTTGGGGAATGGCGTGTCTTTTGGATATTGTTTGGAGCATTTATTTTTACTGGGCATGTGGTTAAAGAGTTTCTCTTTGCTTCTAGATTTTAGTTTCAGTTGGATTCTTAGGTAATAGTGTTTTTTTAGATAGGAAGAATGATCTCTGTTATGCTCTTTTAATGTAAAGCCCCAAGGCTTCCTGCTTTTCCTTTCTGAAGAGTAACAGGCTCTTCATACTTAGTTACCTAACAGCTTTAGGGGTTAAAGCAAAAGAAAACAAATTCACAAACAAAAAGGCTTAGTTGGCTTTTTTCCCCTTCATGGAGGAAAGTTTTGGATAAAACAGACTTTATCTCTAAGTGCCAAAATCTTTGGAACACCGAGCTGAGTTATTCCTATAGATCACAGTAATGTCTTGAGTCTTAATTTATCTTTGAAGTGTCCTTCCTGGGGATCAGGGATTGAGTTATTCCATCAGAGACCTCATTAAATATAAAAATTCAAAAATTTAATACAGATATTTTTCTCATTCGATTGCTTCCTTTCTTATATTAGATACATTAGTTTTGTTTGTATAGAAGCTTTTCAATTTCACATAATAAAATTATATTATCTTTTGTAATTTCTGTTAGACCTTATTTGGTCTAATCATATCGAAAAAAGGCATATAATCTACTCTTAATTTTTTATGACATGATCTTTAATATTCACATCATGTATCAAGGACCTTTTAATTCCCATATCTGATGCCTTTTCCTTTGTCTTTATTTTTGTTGATCTTTCTATCTTATTTGACAACATTGACCACCTTCTTTCTTTCCTCCCTGGATTTTTGTAGGTTTGTTCTTTCCATTCTCCTTTCACCTGTTGGACAATTCCTTCTCAGTCTCCTTTGCTGGATTTCCATGCCCCTGAAACATGCATATACCCAAAGATTCCATCCCAATCCCTCTTTTCATTCCTTTTTTGTTGACACCATCAACTCACATGACTTTATAGCTTATCTTTGTATATCTTTGTACTCATGACTCCTAGTTCTTTATAAATCCAACCCTGGTTTCTTGTATAAACTGCAGTTTTACATCATTGTTTGGACATTTCCAACCAAATGTCTCTTGCACCTGATTTGTAAACTGTAACTCATTATCTTTGTTTCCAAACCCCTCTCTCCCCCAAACTTCCCTATTTTCTTGAAAGGCATTACCAGTCTTCAAATAATGTAGGTTTAAAACTTTGGAATAAACTTTGAGACTCATATTTTCCTTCATTCCTCATATTCAACTGGTTGTCAAATCCTGTTAATTATATTTCCACATCATCTCTTGCATCCATAGCTTTTCTCACCACTCACTTAATTAATATTCTAGTTCAGGATACTGTCATATCCCTCCTGGATATTTGTGATAGCTTCTTAATTATTCACCTTGTTTCAAGCCTCTCCTTTTTCCAATCCATCTTAATTTGTATCTTGAAATATGATTAAACTTTAAATAGAGAAATGAGAAAAAAGTATGGTATAGAGTAACTACTTTGCAACTAGAGTCAAAGAACTGTGAGTAAAAATTTCAGCTCAACTGTTAATCACATGGATGATCTTGGGCAACTGCAAAATGAGGAAATGGGATGACATCAGAGGTGGCAAACTCCCAGTCATCCAAACTTCCCAGTGTTTGAACACAAATTTAGATATAATTGGAAATGTTTAACAGAATCAAGAAAAATACAACACTATATAGATAATGTTAATTTGTGGTTTTCGAAGTAAATATGTGGATCCAATTTTATTTGAGTTTGACACCACTGAACAGTGATTTCTTGTGGCTTTTAAACCTGTGATCAGCTATTTTAGATTTTTTAAAAGTGTTAACTACACTACACTCCTCTAGGCAACAATAAGGCTTGGAAAACTCTTTAAAGCCCCCAAACACTTTCCTCCAAGTTCTTTCACCCACTGTCATTTCTACAACGACCTGACTTCCATTAGTGTTCACGTAGCTACATATCTTAAAAAATATATCACAGGAAGTCCAAAGTTCAAACAGCAATAGAGCTTCTTTTGATATTTACAGTACAGCTCTTATTATCAGATTCTAATGTGTGACTATTTTAAAAAGAATCCTTACTTTTCTCATCTCCTCAGGAACGGAGCTCTGTGGTTTCTGACTTTTGCAGTTCAATTAAAAAAAAAGGCTTTGTCAGTTAAAAGAGGGAATCAGTTAGGAAAAGTGTCTGGGTTTGTAGACTGGGATTTCTATTTAAATCCCTATTCCATTCTAGATTTCAAAGTACTGGTCTTATTCAGCCTGCAGCCAAACTACTTCCTAATTCAGCATCCAAATTTCTGCTGTACACCCACTAATTGTAGCCTTCTGATGCTTCCCCTGTAGTCTGTTTTCTTCCATTACTTTCTCTCTTAGCTACACTCTGACATCTAACCATGCTAGGATGAGGGCAAAACTAGTACTGTTGTCTGGGAAGTATGCAAGTTCAGAATAGCATGATTGACATTTGGACATACTTATTCCCTAGACTATAGAAGAACAGAGAGTGGAATCAGTAGCTATGTAAATTAACTCTCAATTCCTCTCCCTCAGAGATCTCATTATGAGATGAGAAATAGATAAAGTAGGGAGCCCATTCTATAGGAAATGCTTAATGGTTCACAGGGATCATTTACCAATATATATGTCTAATTGCTCTTGACCTCAGTTAAAAAATTCAGGCCTTAAAAATTTAGATTCTGGTGTAAATTGTACGCAGTCCCACATAGACTCTCAACTCCAAAAGAAGTTATATAAATACATAGCCTGGAAACAATGTTGTCGTAAAGCAATTTTATAATTTCTCGTTCCATTTTTTTCCTATCTACATGAGAAGAAATCTTCATGCATTTAACAAAGGATGGTTGTCAATATCATAACTGGGCATTTCTGGTCTTTAAATGCCCAATAGATTTCTGTCTGTCCTTATTTTTCTCTTGTTTCCTTTAGGGAAGTGGACAATTCAAAATAAGAAAATGTTCTAGAATTAAAAAGTATATTAAATGTGGCGAGATATTCACTTGAAATATAAGAAAAGCTCCATTGCTTCTGGAAATTTAGGAGTGTTATACCATAATATCAAGGGATAGATATTTTCTTCTGTTAATAAATCAAAGGTAGGCATGCTTTCAGCTACTATAGTGAACATTAGTAAACTGAGATTAGTGTCTGACTTGAACTCTGAGATTTTATCATGGCAACTTATATGTACAGTGTTCCTGCAGAATAGCCCAAACCTTTCTGTCCCTCTCACAAAGGGGAAAAAAATGGACTGATATGTTTGTGGAACTCAAGGGATGTTGCAAAGGATGAGAGTGAAATGCAAAAATACAGAATTGAAAATGAGAGATTGCAGAATTAGGGAGAAGTTTTAAGTGGGTGTTGGCAGCTGGGGAGAGAGGAAAAATTGGGATTTAGCAGTTTCAAAATACATAAAGTCAGTAACCAAGTCAGAATGGTGAAGTAAAAACCCATGGCTTATGCCAACCTGTCAAATAGGATTGAGATATAAATAAAGATAAGAAAATATAAGAATTTAAATCCCTAATTTGAATATTCCATTCATGTAAATATATTATCTGTTATTGTCCCCACTTTTCAGGAAGGAAAGAAATAAGTACTTATTAAGCTCCTACTAAATGCCAGAAGTTATGCTAATTGTTTTATAAATATTGTCTTATTGATCCCTAGTGAAAAGTTTTCTAGGGAAAAAGGTTTCCATTTTTATAGTTCTAGAAATCAACCATGTTTTTTCCAAGCCAACAGTCTTGTTACCTTATGCTCAGAACTCTAGGATTCTGCCTAGTCTTTCCCTTTTCCTCAGGGGGACCATGTATTCATCTTTCTTTTCCTTTGTCGCTTTATAGCTTAGGTAATTCCAGTTTGGATAGCCTCTTTCTCTTATATATCCCATTTATCCTTCTTTATTATCTTCTAACTTTTGTTCAGCCACCTTAGAAGAATATCTCCCCTTCTTTTTCTTTTTATTCCATTTATAAGGTAAAACATTACCCTAATTGATGCTGATAAAATAGCAGTCCTGCTATTACTAATGTATCCAAGAAAAGGAAAGATGATATCTTGAAGTAAAATTTAATAAAATAAAATAACCAAGTAATCAGTAGGAGCTTGTATAATAATCAGTCCATGGCTCAGCAGGAGCTCAGCTAGAAGGCAGGATGGTACAGTGGTTTTGCTCAAGACTATGTGGGTCCATCAGTGCTGGTCAGGGACAGGGGGTACCCATATAAGATATTTTAACATAAAGGCCTAAGGAATCAAGTTGAGTTGGATAAAGGACTTCCTGATATTACCATTATTTTCTCTTTCGGAGATTTTCTAAATCAATGGTCCAATCACATCAGTTTCCCTATCTACAACAAATTCCACTAGTTCCTAGGATGCAGGATAAACTTTTCTGATATTGAAATCTCTTCATTATCTGGCCTTCTCTTCCTTTCTGGAGCAGCTACATGGTACAGTGATTGGAGAATCATATCTAGAGTCAGGAAGACTCATATTCAAGTTAAAATCTGGCATTGATCACATGAGTTGTATGACCACGGACAAGTCTCTTTACCTTATTTGCCCTAGTTTCCTTATCTGTAAAATGAGCTGGAAAAGGAAATGGCAAATGCCCTTCAGTATCTTTGCTGATAAAACCCTGAATGAGTTCACAAAGATTTGGATGTGATGGAAATGACTGAACAATAATAAACACCATTTTTTTAGTCTCTTGTACTTTATTCCTCACTGTATATTATTTCAACCTGATCTACTTACCAATCTGTATACTTAGTACTCTGTCCCCTGACTTCTTGCTTTGACACTGGTACCCTCTCATTCCTTTGCCTCTCAGAATCTCTGATTTTCTATTTTCTTTAAAACTCAAGAGCGAACTTATATATGTATATGTGAAGCCTTTTCTGATTTCCCCTGCTATGAGGATATCCCTTCCCCAAATGACTTTAGTTTTTGGAATCTTGTAAGAGAGGCTATTCTCAGTTGCCATATTTTATTTTCTATTGGAATATAATCTTCTCCAGGGCAGGGATTATTTCCTATTTATGTCCACAGTGCATTGTATATAATAAAAACTTGAAAAAAATTTTGATCTATCTATTGGCTGACTTCCTTGGTTCTAAATGGTCTAATCAGTAACTGGTTCAAATGCTTATCTTGGAGAGAAGTCCCTTTATCATTGATGGTCCACAGATATGTTGGTAGCCAATGCTAGAGTTGTTAGTCTGTGGACTAGCCAGATACCATACTTGAGGCAATTAGTACAGACCAGTAAGGAATCATCCCAGAAAGATAAACTATTATAAACTCAGGTTTTAGGATGAGCAGTTATTTTCTAGGGATGAATGTCCTGAAGAGTATAGGACGGGACATTCTTCCTACTTATTAGTCACTTCCCAGACCTATCTTTAAGGAGACTACCTCCATCTGGAATCACTGAGACCATTATAAATTCTAGGTGAAATATTCTCTAATTTTCTTAGTGCTACCCTAATATATTTGTTCCATGGAGGGGATAAAATACCCACCAGAAAATTCAAAATTACTTGAAGTATTAAGTGCTCATTTTTATGTTGACAATATGTAACTAATAGTTTTTATTTGCTACAGAAAAATCTCAAATACTGATAATTATGGATTATTGCTGTTAAAATTATTATAATAGTAATTATACAAGTTAATACATAGCACTTTCAGGTTTTCATGTGTTTTAAATAAAATATTTCATTTGATCAAATTTTGTAGAAAAACGAAGCATATTTCAAATCTATAGCTTATATTTCAAGATTTTATGTTAATGGAATGTAAAGTTATGAAATTCTGGGCCCTGAACAAAACTGCAATCATCATATTCTCTGAACAAGCAAAATAGGTAAAACAGCAGTCTTTTCTTATTAAGGAAGTCTTTGATTCTTTAAAATACACTACCGTGGTTTCATTATCTGGGAGAATTGATGTGTACTGTATACTAGATCTTTTTCTCACTCCTTATGATAGGTTTCCAGGGATTTAGGTGATTATTTATACTTTGATTTCTTTAATTTCAAAGGGAGTGCTTTTCAAAAGTACATCTCTTTTCCGTAGTATGTTACAATGGCTTCAATGAGATAGACAAATCTCCAAAGCTTGACCTTTATTTCTTGGATTTAAGCCAGTGAACTGATTAGGTCTATTAAAATCGAGACCTTTGACAAAACAGGATTAAATTCCTCTATTACCTTAAATTAAGACAAAGAGTTTAATTTAAAACCTCAAAAATGGCCTTGAAAATAAATGGTAGAACTCTTCTATGGGTCAGAAGTTTGGTTAATGAAAATCACTGTCCTTCCTTGAAGGCATAGTAGTCCTTTAAAAATTTAGGTGATCAATGTTTAGAAAGTTAACATACATGAAAAATTGTTGGCAGAGTTGTAACTAGGGAAAGGCCATCAGAGCTTTGTTGTAGGGCACTGACATTCGAGGGTTTTTGTGTGCATGTATGTGCATGTCTGTGTAAATTTATTCCACAGCACTCTAGAAGTCATACTCCACTTCTTAACTATAGTTTCTTTCTTTAGTCTTATCCCATCCCATGAAGTACATCTCACTTCACTCCTACATCCTCTGCTGGGGTCCTATTGCCATGGCACTCCTTTGCCCAGATCCATTCCCCTTCACCTAGCTCCATGAGCACATTAGTGTGTCCCTCTGGAAGTAAGGCTGTATTTGGGTTTGTACAAGCCATGGTCACTGAACATTTTTATACCTCATGGATTGAATGGTTATCTACACTGTCATTTTCAATTGTCTCCAGTCTCCAACACTGCCACCACCCCATTATTTACCTGTCTATTCTCTGTATCACTGGAAACCCTACTTTTGTCTAACATCAATCTTTTTTTCCTCTTTTATTGCCTTTTGCTGGTGCATACATTTGCCATTGGAGGATATTGTGTTTCAGACTTTCTCTTATCATTTACTCCCCTCCTCTTTTCTTTCTTTTCCCTCTCCTCCTCCTCCTTCTCCTCCTCCTCTCCTTTCCCCCCTTTCTGTACCTCTCTATTCTTTCCCCCCTTCCTTTTTCTCCCTTCCTCTTTCCTTTATTCTCCTCCTTTCCCTTTTCTTCTTTCTTCCTTGTTCCTTCCCCTTGCCTTCCTTTTTCTTCCCTTCCTTTTTCCTTTTCCCATGTTTGGCCATCTCAACAATCCCACGAGTTAGCAGTATTGGTATTATTGTCCTTAATGATTAGCCATTTGAGTCTCCTAAACATATGACTTGCTTAGACCATATGATCAAGAAGTATTAAGGAAACTCAGGTCTCCATACTCCTGGTTGAGTTCCAGATTCACCGAACCCCCTTGATCTCTTAGATTAGTTGTCCAAAACGCCATCTTCCAATGAGACAACAGGTGGTTTTAAGTAGTTTTCAGTGTTCCACGAAATATAACTGGATCCTTTAAAAATGCGTCATTGAGGGATAGTTGAACCATTTTTAGGTGATCATTATATAAGGAAAAAAGTCCTGGCGGCTTTCCTGCCAGGCCAGTCTCATCTATCAGCGGTTTCTCTCAGATTCAATGTACTAGCAATGCCCTAGGGCTTGTTGGAAGCAACATTTCTATTATTGTTAATGATGGAAAATGTTTCATTGGGGAGTGTATCCATTTTCTTCTTTGTCATTTATAACTGATTACTCACAGTAACCCTAAGTGGAAAATATATTTTTGTGACAGTTATGTTTCAGAAAGAGAACGGGAATCCTGAGTTATTGGTTGTTAAATTTTGCTTATCTCTATCCTGACCACATGCAAGAGAACTCTAGAGGTAGGGATGTGTATTTAAAAAAAAAATAGTCTTATTTCTCTTCTGACTTACTGTTTGACTATCCTAAGACAGCTGAACCAAAATCCTGGGAACATTGTGTTAACATTAAGTACTGGAAATTTGGGGCACAATATAATAAGCTCTAATGAATGTCAAATTGTGATGGATTGTCTGTAGAAATTGGAGAGATATCTTTCAGAAATTATTATATTCAAAGAAAATGTTTGGAGGAGTGCACAAATATATTGAATATTCTGGTACTTTCCATAAGAAAGTTGATGATGGAGAAGATATTCAAAAATCACTATAGAAGTCACACTTAATTGGTTTGACTTTTAAAACTCTAGGGCTGAGAGAATAATTTGGGGGAAAAAATCTCAATTCTAATTGAGAAGGATGAAAGCGAGAGTTCATGTAAAGACATGATACATAAGCAAAAGTACAAAATAGGAAAAAAGAAAAGGTGAAATCTGAGTATGGTGTTCTCAAATGCTGACATAGTCCTAAAATTAGTTCAGAATTTGAGAAGAGAAGCCAAAGACAACAAAAAGGGCTCTTAATCTTTTGAGCTTTGCAGAAAGAAAATAAAAAGGAAGATTAAGGAAAAGATAGTGCTTGGACTGGTTGAAATAATCATAACTAACAATAAAGAGATAAGTGCTTCTCAATTTTAATTTGCTTTTCTGGCAAAGGAAATTGATGTTTGCACTGGAAATGACATAACAAAAAATGATAGGGAGTGAAACTCTGAGAGTACATAGTTGCTTATGATAAATTCAAGTCACTTGGCACAGATCAACTACTTTCTACAATAGTGAAATAATTGGCACATGCAATTGCTAAGCCACTCTTAGTATTTGAAAGATCAAGAAAAATAGTAGAGGGGGCATAAGATTGGAGAAGGGTTTCCTGGTTCTTAAAAAATGAGAAGAACAGAGTTTTTCAGCTCTAGGTCAAAGAACTTAATCTTGATTCTTGGAAACAATTTATAATCAATAAAAAATAGCTAGTAAACATCTAAGAAGGGAAGTAGTAATGACAAAGACCTACCATGGTTCATCAAGAACTGGTAATGCAAAATAGTCTTATTTTCCCTCTTTTGACTGGGTTACTCAACTGGTGGATAATGTAAATATAATTTAGATTTTAGCAAGCTTTTGGTAAAATAGATTGTGCAAAAGAGAAATAGATACTGATTTTATAACAGATTCTGAACTGATTGAATGGTTAGACTCAAAAATAGTTGTGGAGCTCAGTGACAATGCAACTGAAAATCTCTTAACAAATTTCCAGGTACTTGTACTACTGTGTTGTTTAATATTTTTTATCAGTGGTTTAGATAAAGACATAGATGAGTTGCTAACCACATTTACAGAGGATATAAAGCTAGGAGGGCTACATATTGGATGACAGAATCAGTCCAAAAGGTTCTTGATGGGCTAGAACATGGCACTGAATCAAATAACAGATGAAATTTATTAAGGATAAATGTAGGTTTAGTGCTGAAGAGAGCCATCTACACCCAGAGAAAGGACTAAGGGATCTGAGTGTGCTTCACAACATAGCATTTTCACTTCTTTTGTTGTTTGCTTGCGTTTTATCTTCCTTCTCATTTTTTTTCTGGTTTGATTTGATTTTTCTTGTGCAGTAAGATAATTATGTAACTATGTATGCATATATTGAATTTAACATACATTTCTATCATGTTTAGCATATATTGGACTATTTGTCATCTAGGGGAGAGGGTGGAGAAAGGGGAAAAAATTGGAACACAAGGATTAATGTTGAAGAATTATCCATAGATATGTTTTGAAAAATAAAAAAGTTTTAATTAAAAAAGGATAAATATAAAGGATTATAATTGGGTAAAAAAATCAACTTCACATGTCTGAGATAAGGGAAATGAAGGTGGAAGTTTATTTGCAATCTCAATATGAGTCAGCATTATTATATAGTACCTAAAAAAAGGCTAATGAAGTTTTAAGTTGAATTAAGAGACATAGCTGATATGACTAAAGAAGTTTTAGACCTTCTGCATTTGGTTGTTGTCAGACATCATCTAAAATATTGTGTTTATTTCTGGGAACTATCATTTAAGAAAGATATTGGCAAGTACAAAGTGTCCAGAGGAAGAAAATTGACCTTTGGAAAGTCTTGAGTCCATGTCATATGAGGCTCAGGTAAAAGAAATGGGAATAATTAGCTTGAGGAAGAGAAGACTGGAAGTAGAGAAGAGAGGAAAATAGCTACATTTAAGGGCTTATGGGGACGAAGAAGGAGTAGAGTCATTCTATTTGGTCCCAGAGAGCAAAAGCAGGGACAATAAATGTAAGTTAGCAAATGACAACTCATACATATACATGTAGATATACACACACACAACACACACATACATATACATACACATGTATACCTATTTTTGTCTAATGGTGGGCATTTATAACTGGATCAGGGGAGAGGATGGAAAAAAAGGAAAAAGTTGTATGATAATTTTGTTGTATATTTGAAAGGAATAGCCAGTTGTGCATAGCAGACTTGCAGTTTTCATGTAATCATTTTTTTATTGTACTAGGTTATAAAAATGCTTTTTCATTCCACAAATGAAAAATAATATAAAAATATCAAAATTCTATAGTGTGTGTGGGATGTTACAATGATGGTAGTTTCTCCTGTTTAGGTTTTCCCAACACTACTCTCTCCAGGTTCTCCTCCAACCTAACTGATAATCTGATCTCCTTTGCTGGATGAGTTGCTTCCCCACTAACAATGGGTGTCCTTAGGGATTTTCTTGGGTCTTTTTCTCTTCTCCCCTTTTATTATCTTCCTTGGTAATCTTCTTAGCCAGCATAGATTCAAGCTGAGTTTATTTAAAATGTGGGTGAAAGATGAGGGCAGAAAGATCTTCCAAGTACACTACTGAGGATAAAAACTCATTTCAAAATAAATTGTGTTAAGAAAACAAGGTAGAAAATAAAACTGTGGGTGAAGGATAATAACTATGTTCAGGTATTTGAAGGGCTGTCATGTGGATGAAGAAGAATGATTAGATTGGGAGAACAAAAACTCCAGACCATTAATACTACAATAATTGAAAATATTCTCAGTTGGTAAAAATAAATCATTTTTCTCCCAGAACTTTGCGTGTAATTAACTGAATGTTACTTTTATACAGTAGCCATCACTAACAAACTTAGAGAAGTAAAATGCAATTATCACTAGTATCCAAATCTAACACCTTATTAGAACTTATGAAAATAAGACATCAAGGAAGAGAAACAATCCTGGATATTATTAATGAAGGTGTCTTTGTTCTCATATAGATAATTCAATTTAAATTTAAAAAAACCCTTAAATCTATATTCCGGTATTGATGCAAAGACAAAACCAAAACAGTCCTTCCCTCCCTCAGAATGTTATATTTTTGTGTGCTGTTAGATTGTGATCTGGGAGTTATTCTTCTTGTACACTTTTGTTAGGCCTAGTTTTTCTTAATCTTATTTTGATCCTAGATAAGAGTCTGATCAATTCATGGGATGCTTATTATACCTTCCTTCTGCATGGCAGCAATTTTATCATTATCATCATCACTATCAACAATAAAAGCAATGGAAAAAAACCAAGTGCTGAGGCTCTAAAAAAATCAAAAACAGTATTTGCTTATATTCTATTGGGGGAAACATGAGAACAATTAAGTATACACAAAATATACACAGTGCACATGTTAGTTAATATCAGATGGAAGATGCAAACAATTGCAGGGTACGTCAGGAGAGGGGCAGTGAGACAGAATAGTTTTTTTTTTCATAGGTAAGATTTAAGGTGAATCATAAAGGAAGCCCTGGAAACCAGGAGGCAGCAATGGAGAGAGAATTCCAGGAATGAGGGACCATCACTGAAAAGGCATGGAATTAGTAGTAGGAGTATTGTGTGTAAGGAGCAACAGGAAGCCCTCTGTGGCTGCATCATAGAGTACATGGATAGGGGTACAATGAAAAAAGACAGAATAATTAGAGAGGTGCCAAGTTGTGTCAGTTTATATATAATCCTGGAAGTAATATGGGAACCACTAGGGTTTGTTGGTGGGAAATAACACAGTCAGACTCATGCTTTAGAAACTTCACATTAAAAGCTGAGGAGAGGATGGACTGATGTGGGGAGAGACTCGAGGTAAGAAAATCCATTAGAAGTCTGTTGCAATAGTCTAAATGTGAAGTGACGGGAGGAAGTTAGTGCCATAGTGTATAGCATTTTGGACTTGGAATTAGGAAGACTCATCTTCCTGAGTTCAAATATAACCTTTACTAGCTTTGGCAAGTTATGAAGTCGTTAATTCTCTTTCTCTCAGTTTCTTTATCTGTAAAAAGAGCTGGAGAAGTAAATGACAAACCACTTTATTTATTTTTTATTAAAGCTTTTTATTTATATAATATATGCATGGGTAATTTTTCAACACTGACCCTTGCAAAGCCTTCTGTTCCAAATTTTTCCCTCCTTCCCCCCACGCCCTCCCCTAGATGACAGGAAGTCCAATACATGTTAATTATGTTAAAATATATGTTAAATCCAATATATGTATACATAGTTGTGCAGTTATCTTGTTGCACAAGAAAAATTGGATTAAGAAGGAAAAAATAACTAAGAAAACAAAATGCAAGCAAACAACAACAAAGAGAGTGAAAATGCTATGTTTTGGTCCATACTCAGATCCCCCTCTGTATCACTGAACAATTGGAACTGGACAAACCACTTCAGTATCTCTGCCAGGAAAAACCCAAATGGGTCCATGAAGAGGTGGACATGACTGAAAAAGATTGAAAGAGGTACCAGAGTGTTGGATATCTAAGTGGAGAGAAAGAAGTTGGGTGTCTAAAGTGCAGACGGGTGCATATGAGAGATGTGAATGTAGAAATAACGAACATTTGAGGAAAGTTTGGATATGGTGGTGACTGTGAGGGAGGAATTGAAGATAATATTGAAGTTGTGAGTTTGGAGGTTTTACTGAATGGTGGTATCCTAGACAGTATTAAGGAAGTTGGGAAGAAAGCAGGGTTTTGGGAGTTCTGTTTTGACATATTGAGTTTGAGATTCTCTAAAAAATTTAGATAAGAGATGTCTAAAATACAGTTGGTAATGGAAGGCTGGAGGTCCACAGAGGTAAAGGCTGGAAAAATAGATCTGAGAATCATTTGCATAGAGAAGATAATTGAATCTGTGATCATTAAAAAGATCACCTAAGAAGATGATGAAAATGAAGGAAAGAAAAGGACAGATCCTTGGGAACATCCATTGTTAATGGAGGGTTTAATCCCTATGACCATACAGAAAAGGAGACCATGTGGTCAGGGGAAGAAGGAGAATCAGAAGAGAGTAGGGTTGTGAAAACCTGGAGAAGAGAGAAGGAGCACAATACTTGGAGTCATAGCTTCTGTCCTCCATAATTCTGGTGATGTTTCTCATTACCTGGGGGATATTGGGCAAGCCACTTAATATCTCTGAGACTCGGCTTTCTCATTGTAAAATAAAAAGATTGGAATAGATGACTTCCTAGTTTCCTTAGAGATCTAAATTCTGTAGTTTCTCTGTTTAAAATGATTGTTACACTGTTTTAGTTAACCTCTTGAAGTTTTTTCTGCCTTCAATTATTTTTCTGCTTCCGAGTGTTAAGTGAAAAATGGGAATTATCTAAGGTTCCAAAATATCACTTTATACTGTCAATAGCTTAAAAAAATCCTAGAAATGAAACTAAAAGCAATTAGGAAAAGCAAATTGACATAATGGACTGAATTCGTGGAAGGAATAATGGGTGAATTATTTCATGTTTGTAGATATTTAATAAATAAATATCAGCACTAATAGCCTGTCACCATTCCTCTCAACTTAGATCCTGGAGGTGCTCAGCTATACATACAAAGTGAAGGAAAAGTAGTAGCTCTACAGGTGAATGCCTCAGTCTGACTTCTGAATGACATTCCCAGGCTAGTTTAACACTTAGAATAAGCCTCGATCAGCACTGTTCATTTCATTTCTGACAGAAGCCACACATCCACCTAAAATATCATTTCAGAGTCTACTAGTCATCTCTGAAAGGAAAAAGCTGGATGCTAATAGTGTGTGCAACTCAGTCCATGAATGTTACATTTGGTTAGCAATTTCATTGAAGTATGGGATCTATTAGCTCAAGTATATATTCTTGCCGACCACCCACATCCCTAATACAATAAGTCCAACTCTTCGCTTTAAGAAATTTGTTTTTCTTGCAGTAAATCATATCTAAGCCCTCTGATAGATGAGCTACATAAAAAAACATCAACTGTTAAGTTGGCATAATGGCATATTGGGTCTGGAGTCAGGAAAACATAAATTCAAATCTTTTCTCCAGGTACTTCCCAGCTGTGAAAGTCATTTAACCTCTGTCTGCCTCAGTTTCTCATGTGTAAAATGGGGATAATAATATCTACTTGCCAGGGTTGTTATGAGGATGTGTTGAGAGGTGAGAAATGACACAGTTCCCATTGCATCAGATAGATGATATTTGTAAAGCATTTTGCAAAACTTCAACTGCTATATAAATATCAACTATTATTATTATCATTATAAATTATTCCTATTCTGTTTATACCAAGTTTAAGACCTTTACATAATAACATGCATAGTAAAGGTTTGGAACAATCTCCTTATAGGGTGTCTTTGCTTTTTCACTTTCTGTTTGTTTTTTTTTTTTCAAACTAAGGATTTTAAAAATTAAGTTTGAAACAAAGTTATACTTTGAGTTATGCATTTTGAGCAGAGCTCGATCTTTAGGGGTTTGATACCATTTGTTTTTGGCAACATGTGACTTCTGTGCAATACATTTTTAAAGGACTTGCTAAAAAGATCAAACAACTCTCCTAAATAATTTGATGAGTTGGGTTAACAATTCCATTGAAAAGTGTGTGAGGACCAAGGATTTTTATTGGTAGTAAATGTAAACAGACCTGAAATCTACAAAGTAGAATCCAAATCCTTTAAAAAAAAGCTATTAGGAAATTTTGCAAAATTGCAAACTACTTCATTGCTGCAGAAAAAGCTACGTCAAAAGCATTTAAAGACTTCATTCCATTCTTTTAATAAATAGAAATGAGAAAGTATTTTAGACTTTTGGATAGCATTGCTTAGTGACTGCATGATGATCAAGGAAATGGAATTCAGAGTCAAGGGGTGGAGGCTGGCATAATTTAAAGGAGGAGAGAGGACAAAGAAAGCATTCAAAGGAGGCTGATAACTCCATAGTGCTCTTCATCTTTTAAACACCAGTCAAACCGGAATTAGGTCATCCTTTTCTTTATGGGCACTTATTATTTTCCTTTAATTTTTTTAAAGAAATAAGCAGAGATGCCAGGTTATTTTTGAAGGCAATGTTAAGAGTCAATGTCAGGTGTTTTTGATTCATAGTCTTGGATTCAAACCTTGTCTCAAAGGAAAGAAAACAAAATACCTTTTTTCCTGTTGAAAGGCTAAAGTTTTTTTTTTTTCAAGTAGCATGAAATTCAGCTTGCTTGCATTGTGGAAGGATATTGTTTAAAAAGAATCTAACCCCAAAGTAATCTAACACCAGCCCCAAGCAAAATCCAGAAATAGATACTTTTCTTTAGCCTTTCTTTCCATTCAATTTTTTTTTTGTTCACTGAGTTCTGCAATTTGGATTCTTTGGAAACTTTGGGAGTTTCCCCCAGTAAAATGAAAGAGATTGGATTAGGCAACCTCCAAAGATCTTTTCCAAGTTTAAATCTATTACCTTTTGCTTTTTTTTCCTTTCTACTACTAGGAGAGCAATGCCCTCACATTGATTCTGCCAATCCCCTATGTTCTCAATTTATGATTTCTTACCTCTCCTGATGAAAACTTTAGTTAGCTATCACAGAGTAGGGCAACCTGGTAAACTAATCCTTACCTAGGCTTTAAAAATAGCTGAACATGCTATTCTTCTCAAGGGTATTTGCCTTAGAAAAATAATTTGCTTTAATCAAAAGGACGGAATCTTCAATGGTGAATTTCAAGCACCAAGAGGAGGAGATATGTTAGAACAGAAGGTATCTCAACTTCCACCTATATGGAAAGCTGGCCTTGAGTAATGTATACAGTGATGATACATGAACAAATGTTCCATTCGGTAACTGAAATAAAGATTTGCCTTTTGGCTATGATTTAATGCAATTAGGCAGCATGGATGCTAGTTTTAGGTGACTAGAGTGAGGAAGATCTTAGTTTAAATCAAATCTCAGGTCTTTACTCTATTGTGGGCAGTGTGCCACAATAGTAAGTAGGTAAGCAAGTAAGTCCCACTAGTAAGGGGGACAGAAGTGAGTCCCAGAGAGTGGTGAGAGCTGATGAGGGTAATCACTTCTTTCCTTGTCCCAACCCCATTTTCCAGGATGAGGATATATGGCAAAGATGTACCTGAATTATTCCAGAACATATACACACACATCCCTAAGGAACCTGATCCTTAGGAACACCACTGACCTTGTACATAAAGAGCAATCTTGGTCTCTCCACAAGCAGATTCAGAAGTGCTAAAGGGCATCCTTCCCATCTCCTTTTGTCTAGTCCACATTGGATGGCACTTAAAGAAAGCAGAAGTTGTCCCATGGCGACTGTCAAACTACCTTAATCTTCCTTGAAACCTTCTGCTAATTCAGCATGTTTTAAGAACCCCTGATGCAACAAGGAAAGTCACCTTATGACTTTAAAGGATTAAAAGGGTATTTGACTTCTTGATTTGAGTTAATTCCACATTGACGCATGTTAGGACTGTGAAGTCTGAACTCTTTCCAG
Organism: Myrmecobius fasciatus; assembly: GCA_023553655.1. Lineage (NCBI taxonomy): Eukaryota > Metazoa > Chordata > Mammalia > Dasyuromorphia > Myrmecobiidae > Myrmecobius > Myrmecobius fasciatus. Next base: position 746,070 of record JAJPUD010000239.1, read on the forward strand.
ATGGTGACAGGATCCTTGTGTATATCAAACTTTAGGATGGTAGCCAAGGTGGTTGAAGATAAAATGATGGGACAGTGCTGAGAATCTGCTCAGACTCTTTATTTCACCTTCCTCTTTTGAAAGTTAAGGGAAAAAAAACCTATAATGTATTTCACTGAAAATAAAACAAAATTTAAAGGTATGAGAGATTGATAAAAGTTGGTACTCCCTTCCCAGCAGAATTTTTCACATAGAAGATAATTAATACTTAACCTTTGAATATCCTATTTAAGTCATCCACCTTAGCAGACTGTGTGGTTGCACTGTGTATAGGGCAGTTCTCTCAAGTGAACTGTATTCATCTAACAAAGTACTCTAGAATATTGTGCAAACTATACACATTTTCCGATTCCTCTGTCTCCCAAATAAGAATACAATTACTTGACCTTTGCTTGACAAGATTAGAATGAAGACCAGAGAAAATTTCCAGAGTCCTTTTGATGGAATTATTAAACTATGTAGATTAAAAAAAAACCTCAAAGACTGAAAACCCCAAATAGCATGCTATAATGGAGAAGAAATCTTCTTCCAAGTCAGGGAGACCTGAGTTCAAATTCTATGTCTGACATATCCTAGCTGAGTAATCTTTAACAATTCAGTGTCCATGCAAATCTCCAAGATTATACTTTGTAGAGAACTGCTTCTTTGAAGGAGATTCTTCATGAGGAGATAAGTTTCCTTACACCAATGAAATCACAGATTAGTTTCTTCTCCACCAAAAAAATATAAAAAGAAAGAAATGAAATTGAGGTGGCTCCATTTGAGTCATAAGGGAGTCAGACAAGATGATCGTAAGTGATTTTCCCCAGGGTTAATGCTCTGTGCTCATTTTAGAGGGAATAGGTTGGGAAAGGGAACAAGATAAGTGAAGTCACCAAACTGCTGTCACCAATGGTTCCTGGAGCCATCTGGTTTGTGTCTATAAATCTTTTTTAGTTTATAAAATAAGTGGGGGCAGATGTTAATATTTTCTCTACTCTTTGCTGGTACCTACAGGATGCCTAATATTATTTAAGACTATGGACATAGTTGATATTCGATTATCTGAGAGTTGTTTTTAAGGTTTTTTTTTTCCGTTTTGTTTGGGAAAAGGTCACTGGGTTCCCTCCAATTTATTGCTTGAGGCTCTTTTGTTAATTTTTATCATTTTCATTTTAATATTTTATTTTACATTATTTAATTCCTTTTTTCATGTTACCCCTCAATCATTCATGGGTTCATAAACTCAGAACTGGAATAGTAATAGCAATAGCTACTACTGATACAGTATTTTAAGGTTCACAAAAGTTTATTTCATTTGATCCTGACAATGATCTTGTGAGGGAAATTTATTATTATTTGAATTTTACAGATGAAGAAACTGAGACAGATTAAATTTTCTTTCCAAGTTGTACAAAGTCAAGATTCCTCATTCTAAATCCAATACTCGCTTCACTTTTAGTTATTTGGAAAGTACTTTAGTGGTTCATTTGGTCTAACCTCCCTCACTTTATAAATAAGGAAAGATTACTCATTTACCAGAGGTTATACAGTCAGTAAACAACAGTAAGCACAGTGAAATAAAATCATTTCTATAAATATGCTTAAAGCATACTAGCATCTTCAACCCAATATTAAATTAATCAGATCACTGGCCACCAGCCATATTATTAATAAAAAATACTTCTGTACAATGATATATTTGGTTCTGGTCCTCTTGGAATATCCAGGAATAAACCTGTTCAGCCAGGATATCATCAAAGCTTTTTATCAAGCCAGATGCTGAAGGGGTAAGAACAAACAATTAATCCCACCACCTGGTCCCAAATTGGAAGTGACATAAAACACAGTTTTATTCATTGGGCTCCCTACTGTGTACCAATATAAGAGAAAGTCATAAATAGATCCTTGACGTACTCAGCTTTGGGACAAAGGGCATGTCACATAACAACAAATACTTTGAGTGTATGACATTCAACAAGTTATAGCAAAGGGGACTGACTATAAGCAGCTGCTTTCGAGATAAACCTCCTTAGAACTGATTTGTTGCATTTATTTGAAATTTAATTGTTTAAGTGTTAGTAATGTACTTTCAGGCTTAATCCTTTATCAGACTGATATTTTGTTGATGGGCTCTTGCAGCATGGATGCAAGGCCAATCAATGATAACCTGCATAACTGTTTCTCAGTAAATTCCTTTTAAGCCACTTAATCAATATTGAAGAATGAAATGCTAGTTGAGAGACTCAGAGGGGGAGCTTATAAGAAATATGTCGACAGTACAAAAATCAGTTAATAAAAAAGTAATTTATTAAAAAAATGATAAGGGCTCTAAAAATGAGGTCTCACATCTAAAGAGAGGCAAAGCATAACAATAACAATATGGAAAGTTAGGTGGTAAGAGAGAATAGATTGCTACTTCTGGAATTAGAAAGACCTGAATTCACATATGACCCAGGATGCTTACTCTTTGTGTAATGCTGAGTAAGGCACATAGGTGTCTGTTGCTATTTCTTCATTTCTAAAATGGGGAAAATAGTAACTGCACCTCAGAGCTATTGTGAGGATCAAATGAGGTAATAAAGTTATTAGCAAATTTTAAAGCACTAAATATTAGCTAACAATGAAGATAATGATAATACTTCTAAATGAAAGGTAATGTCTTTATAACTTATTTCTGAAGATCTCCAAGAATCTTTTTTTAATTTAATTTTTAATGTATTTCTTAATAATTTAAATGCAAAATAAGAAGAAACAAAATAGGAAAAGAAAGAAAAAGAAAAAAAAAAGTTATGTGCACATAAAGATTTAAACTATGTAACAAGTTTTCATTTCAGGAAAAGATGCTTATAAGGGCTATTAATAACTGTTCATCTTTCATTTTTTAATAAATAAATGGGTTTTCTTTTCTTCTCTGCTGTGCACTTTTTACTTTATTTTCCCCCTTTTCCTCCCCTCAACCTGCTCAAATAGGCTGGAGATAAACAGGGATGGATTTATGTATCTCCAAGAGTCTTAATAATGATAAGCCTGAAGTGATAAACTGAATTTTATTAGGAAAATAAATACAAAATTGTAGAATCTGAGAATTGGAATGAAGCTTAAGGATTGTGTACTCTATTTTTCTTGACCCACAGATCATCCACCAACAAATGATCTCTGCTTGAACACCCCCATTGAGGGGAGCTTACCACCTTGGGAGCACATCCATTCTATTTCCATACAGTTCTAATGACTAGAAATGCCTTTTAAATATTGATCTTATCTGTGTTTCTCTACTCCCCAATTCTTTTTGGTCCCAATTCTGTGTTTAAGCCCCAGAAGAATATTTAATTCTTCCTTTATATGTCTAGCTCCTCACTCACTGTGGGTTCTGCCAGACTAAGGTAAACTTTGGTCATTCCTTGTTGTGGTAGCCTGAAAAAAATTCTGGTTTAAAAAATTTTCATATACACATAATTTTTATATCTCCTGAACTATAATGGTCACTTGCATTTATCAGCCTCCTTCTCTGGAAATTTTCATACTCTATACATCAAGTGTAAGGATTTCATTGACCAATCCCTGACTTTTTACCTGTGATATCAGAGAGACAAATTAGACATACTATAGTGAGCCTTCTTTCTTCCTGTTAAACCCATGGACTCTGGCCAGCTGGATTGAACTATCCTGGTGTAGATTAAGAAAAATCCAGATGTTTTAACCATCAACAGGAAGAACAATGACAGCTTGATATAGCCTGGCTGTGCTGGGTCATATACCCTCAAGACTTCTTTCAGCAGTATCACTGACTTTTTTCTTATTGTGGCCTAAAAACCCCATCACATTGAAGGGAGGTTATGGAAGTGAGCCAAGGGGGCCCTTATGCTATCATTTGCTTTGCTTTTTTTCCTATTACTTTTTGCCCTGCTTCAGAGAGTTCAACTTAGGCCTTAAGCTCGCTGTTGTGTGAATTTGAATGAAAATGAAATAAAGATTTAAAGGCTTATTAAATATTTGTTGATTTTTTTCCTGTTCTTTTCAGATATTATTTGCTAGTATAATTCTTTTGTGAATGCCTTTAAGACCTCAAATGGATGTAAGCATCTGAGATACTTGTATTTCAATTAAACTCCTGTCAACTAGAGATATTTAAGGAATAATTATGATAGATCAGGCTTGTGTGTGTGTGTGTTTTTTTGTAATTCTCTTACCTGAATATATATGTACATTATCCAAGATTTCAGTTGCTGGGATCATATAATTTTAATCTCATTGCTGTTTTATTTATTTATCTTGAAATGAATCACACAGAACAGAGTTTGATTTCACATTTTCTATATATTGTATTCATCACCCATTATAGGTGATGTCAGAATATGGAAAACAAAACTCATTACTTTTTTAGTCTCCTCTAATTCCAAGTGACTGCTATTTATTTGTTCTATTGGCAGAAAGTCTAGACTAAATTATGATTTTCTGACAGTTCATTTCATATGAGCAGCACATTTTAAAGTCTTTTACCTTCAGAATTAAGCAATATATGTCACAGTTCCATAGGAAATGTCCCCAAATTATACTTGGTACATACTAATCTAAGTTGTAGTCTTGGAGATTCTGCAATATGTGCTTCCCATTAGAAAATCCTTAATAAAAGCAATATGCATGTAGTTTTAGTGTAATAGACCAAACCCCATCTTTTTTTTTAATAAGACAGGCCTATATATATTTCATTGTAAGAAATGGTACTTTATTTTAGAATTCTGTGTGCTGAAGATGCCAAGTGATTGGAATAAAGTAATCTGACACTCCATGTCAAATATCTTTAAACTCTTACACTTAAGCTATGAACCAACCAGTTTCATTGCAATTATGTATTTTCTACTATATTGTTGAACAACACTCAGATTTCCCTTATTCCACAAAAGGTTGTATTCTAAATGTATTTATGTAATTAAAACATATAAATAGAATCAGAGTACTTGTAGATAAGTTAGAAACTAACTAACCCAACATTCCCATTTTACAGATGTGCAAACTGAAGCAAAATATCTTATCCAAGAACTAAATAATAGTTTGGTTAGTAGTAGCAGCAGAGTGGAAATTATAAACTACATCTTCTGACTTGTTTAACTCTTCTACTAAATTATATATATTCTAATCTTGCATTATTTAAAAAGATAAATAATTATCATGGCATTTATTGTCTATAATGGTTTTGTTGTTAAGCTTATTAAAATTTGTATTACTTCCATTATTGAATATATGACAAAGCAAATATAGGAAAGGGCAGCTAGGTGGTTCAGTGGAAAGAATGCTGGGCTGGGAACCAGGAAGACATCTTCCTGAGTTCAAATCCAACCTCAGATTTGCTGGGCAAGTCACTTAATACTGCTTACCTCAGTGTCCCCATCTATAAAATGAGTTGGAGAAGGAAATGGCAAACCATTGCAATGTCGTTGCCAAGGAAACCCCAAATGGAGTCATGGAGAGTTGGACATGACTACAAAATGACTGACTGATAAAGTATGGAAACCAGAAAACAGGAAATGCTGAGACAGCCAAATGACAAGAGACAACTAGATGTTTGGAGTCTGATCTGTGATCAGAGAATAATTAGACATAGAGGAGACCTGAATCTTAGCTCTTCCTTGTAGTTGTGTAACTTGGATAAATCATTTTATTTGCTCTCAGGTCCTTATCGGCAAAATGGTCCTAAAAAAGAGAGAAATGAACAAGTTGTTGAGTGATAATGTAGAGAGACTGCTAAGGTTGGAGTTAGAAAGACTTAGGTTGGATTTTCATTTCTGAAAACTATTAGCTATGTGACTATGATCAAGTGGGAGGAATCTGCTAATTGTGCATTAAAAAGTGACTGAAAAAGGAGTAATGTCATCATTCTGCCCTAGAAAGTCAAGTAATGTTATGGAAAAAAAAAAAAGAAAAGAAAAGAAATAGCCAAGCAGACTCTTACGACCCTCAAAGTCCAAAGTCTGTGTACCACATTTCTGTTACACATTTCTGGTGTGTGTGTACATACATACATACATATGCATATACATACATATATATAGAGAGAGACAGAGACACACAGACATCATAGACAGAGACACACAGACATCATA
>JAJPUD010000239.1:752201-781793 GCA_023553655.1 Myrmecobius fasciatus
ACATCATAGACAGAGACACACAGACATCATAGACAGAGACACACAGAGACAGAGACACACACACACAGAGACACACACACACAGAGACACACACACACAGAGACACACACACACAGAGACACACACACACAGAGACACACACACACAGAGACACACACACACAGAGACAGAGACACAGAGACAGAGACACAGAGACAGAGACACAGAGACAGAGACAGAGACACAGAGACAGAGACAGAGACACAGAGACAGAGACAGAGACACAGAGACAGAGACAGAGACACACAGAGACACAAAGAGAGAGAGGTGCAGTTTTCTCTCTCATTCAACTGCCACAATCCCTCTGAAAGCCCTTTTGGTTAGGTATTCAAGAATGAGGTGAAAACACTTTCCTTTAATTGGCTATTATCAAGTATACTTCATAACTGGACAAGTGCCTAATTTATTCATTGATCTTTTGAGACATGATCAAGAAATCCAAATACAATTGTCATGTCTTCTTAATCCACTGTAAATTTCTAAAATCTGCCTTTTATGAAATCCTTCCTTGCCTTTGCTTGATCGGAGGGAACAAAACATCACCTGTGTCTCTAAGACTTTTGGTTCTTACCAATACTTTATAATCTTTATTAGTACTTTCTAGATTCCTGAATGCTTTTAACATGTAAAGAACCAAAAGTGAGTTATAATGTTCAAGTCTGAAGAATCTTAGGTTTTGCATCACATTTTGACTGCATGGTCTATGAAGAAAGCAGTCTTTTTAAACGTATTTTATAATGAGATGGGAAAGGATGGATAGAATAGAATAGAATAAGATAGGAAGACATGGAAATAGAACAGAATAGAAATAATAAATATTATTAATAAGCTGAATAAAAAGAACTATGACTAGTCCAAAGTTTCATGGAGCGGCTTAATAAGACATCCAAAAGCATTAAAAAAAATCACATTTTCACTTTTTCACACACATATACACACACACTAAAATGACCCTAGCTAGAGACAGTCTTAGATACTTTTTTTACTACATAATATCTATTAATCTAATATTGCTGAATGGATTAACCTGGAGGATACCACTTAAATATACTTTTCTCAAATTATTTTATTCAAGTGACTGCAGCTATATCAATTTTTAAATGTTCTGTATCCTCTTTCTCTGTCTCTGTATCTCTCTGTCTCTCTGTCTCTGTCGGTTGCTTGCTCTCTCTTTCTCCTTTTCAAAGTTGTCCTACCAAAATATGTCCTTCTATTTGGGGGCAAACCATTAATCAAACAAGTATTTTCATTCTACAATTGCTACTCTATCTACAATAAACTTTAAAAGAGCAAATCTTTCCTTTCATTGTGTGAATTAGTTTCTAATTAATACACAGCACATATTTATACTGATGATACAGGGAAAAAAATAGAAGAATAAACGTGTTTCTCATGGCTAAAAATATGAAGTAAGATTAAAAAAAAAGAATGAGTTCATATCAAAATTTAGGCATCTTATTCCTGGGAAAGAAAATAATCTTTTTTTAACAGGAGTCCATAGACCTTTTAAGTACCAAGATTATTTTTCTTTCTTAATTTTACTTTGTTTTGTAATGGCTGGACATTTTGATAGTTAATATTTTCTTATTTATAAGAGAAAAAATAGACTAGAAGTAAAGGAATCACAACTCACTTTATAGCTCTAAATTAATCATAGGAAAACTCGGGAAATAGCACCAAAAATATCATTCTGCTTTGCATAATTAAGTTAATGCATTTAGCCTAAAAGTCAAACAATAGACTTGTTGGTTACCTTAGGAAATATGAAAAAGGAACTACTATATTTTCTTTAAATTATGCATCAATAACTTTTGTGGAAGGAAATTTTAAAACCACAGAGTTTTTTGTTGTGTTTTTTTCATTATGTCCTTGAAAACTTACAGAGAATCATTTCTGTGACAAATTTCCCCAAGGAATCTGATGTATAATCAGTCATTGAATTTACTGATAAATCTAATTGTCTGATAAAAGCTTCCTTTGCTCTTTTAGAATATTGACCTTGGTAAAAGGCCTCAACCCTTTTCATTTTATGCTTCTGATAGGAGACATTCACCCAAATTGAAGGCTGACTATTCTGTAGCTATATCTATATAGCTATATCTACTAGATGAATTAGTTTTAGTTCGTCAAATGACTACTTTATGTATGTTTCATAAGATCATAAATTCGAAATGGGAAGAAACTTAGATATTATTTAATTTAATTCCATTTTTTCAGAGTTTATTCAGACTTGCCTGTTCTCCCATCTTCTTAGTTAGCAAAGCTTCTATGACCACTGTTGCCATGACCACCATGTTAACCTCCAAAACCCTTGGGTTTGGCCACACCTATTAATTTCCTCATTTTTCAAGGACTCTTTCATAGCTTTAGAATCTTCTAAGTTGAAGTCCATAAAAATTAACCCTTTAGATAACCCTATCTTTGCTCCCTGACTATTCTGACAACAACCAAACTATGAAATGAATCTTTCAGTGTTTCTAATGTTGCATCTTTGGATAGGCTTTGGATGAACCAAATATTGTAAGACTGGGTTCTTGTCCCTTGAGATCCAGCCTGAATGCTCAGCCTTCAATTTCTATATTGTTACAAGAATTTGAAACTTTTTTTTTCTTTTTTTCTTTGCATCTTCCATAGAGATAAATTCAAAGAATGCTAGGCTTTAGGTCAACCTTGCCTGTTCTGGGGCAAACTGATCACTGTCACCTTTTCCAACAGTTCCTGATTTTTTTTAGTGGTCATTAAGCACTATTGTCTTGGAGTCAGCTAGATTGCTGTTATTCCTGTCCCAGGAACCATTAGTCCCTCCTCTTGAATTTTCTTGTCCTTGACTTTTTTCTATTGTGTAGTCTAGAATGAGCCTTTGACTAGGAAACTAGGTTCTTTATTTCTCTCCCAAGGCATTGTCCTTTTCTGCTTCTTCCTTAAATTTAATGTAGCAATTCCTTTGAGTCTTTCATCCTTGGGACAGACTAGATTAACTTCAATAGCATCTTCAAATATTTCCTTGACTTCCTTCTAAATTACTTTATAAGGCAATTCTTAATGAAGAGTATCCTTGTATTTCTCTATTGCTTTTTGCTTCTTTTGCCTCCTTTATTTTCATATCAGACCCAGGGACTTTGGAGCTACTGAGTTCTAGAGCTTTTCCTATGTCTTCACTGTAATCAAATTCCAGATAGCCAAACTTCTTGATGGTCACACCCATAAGGTCTTTTTTTTCCCAGTGTAGTTCATGAGGCCATTTCCCCCTTTCAGAAGCAGTTTTATGAAAGGTCAGGTTAGCAGTGAAAACACTAAAATCTGTAGATATTTCAGCTTCCAATTTCTTTTTCTTGGCTTTGGGGCCTTTCTGTTTAGCATTTCCTATTTATTTTTTCTAGTACTTTATCAAGCACTTCCTCCTTTTCAACTTTATCTTTCTTCTTCTCCTCCTCTTATTCCTTGGTTTTCCCAGCTTTACCAGGGGCAGCTATCACAGAAATATTCTCTCATTTATCAGGTATTCTATCCCTAGAGTCTTCTTCAGTCATCCTCTTCTTCTTCATCTGCATTTCTACAATCTTCCTTTTCTTCCTCACTTTCTTCTTCTTCCTCTTCCTTCTCTTGTTCGACTTCAGCTACTCCCATTTTTGTGGCTTTTGGTAGCTCCCTACCTTTATTGTCTTCTTCAGATTCACTCATCTCTTTCTTAGCATTTCCCCCCATTTTTCCCCTTTTTTCAAGGGGCTGCTTCTTCAGCTGGAATGGCTCTCTTCTTCCCTGGTGTGATGACAACTTTGCCTAGGGGAGCAATTTTCTTGGCCATAACCACCTTCTGCCTTCTTACCAGGAGTCAAAACTACTTTCTTGGAAGGTATGATAGCAATAATGTTTTTTTTTTCTGGCAATACTGTCTTTGTTGGTGTAGCTCCAACCTTCTTGGCCTTCCTCTGAGGATCCACAACATCTCACAGCTTTCTCCTTCATCTTCTGACATATCCTCATCCTTGCTATCTTTTTTTGGAGGAAGGGGACATTTTCTTTAATTCACTTGATTTTTAGCAGCCTTCCTGATCTTCACTTTAGTAGCATAAAACAAAGTGGGGTGGAAGATTCAGATCCATTAACAGAAATTCAGGCAGGGTTGGTGGAAGTGAGTGAGATTTGTCCATTTGTCCTGAGAGTGAGATGAAAAAAAAGTTTATCTTTAAAATGCAGGAGTTAAATTAGAATGATCTCTGGGGTCCCTTCCAGTTTAACACCTAGATTCTCATAATCCTATAAACTCCTTTGTTCAGTTCTCTAAGGAAAATCTTTAAATCTTTTTTTTTTTTGTTTAGGTGAAGATTTGTCTTCTGGTTTCATTTATAGTAAGAATATCTATTTGGATGTGGTTCATCTCTTCCTGTAGCATATATACTTGTTGGTTGCTGAAGATATATCACACGTTGACAATTCTATCAATTAAATTACTATTTTCAGGCAGTCTGAAACTCTTTGATTATTCATTCCCTATATTCCATTTCCTGCCATCCCTAAGGAAAAGAAGAGAAGGGCTCTTGCAGGATTGAAGGCTGTTCTGTTATTTTATGTTTAATAGGTTGTCATAGAGGAAAAGAAATTGATAACCTAAGGGATGACCTTCTGGTGATGAGACTCTCTGAACTTAGCTGAGTTTCTCCTGGACTATAATCAAAGCCAAATTGAATCTACCAGAATTTGTACTTTGTTGCCATGACCTTCAAGAAGACAAGGTCACTGAGACACCAAAATATAGCATCAGAGTAGTATTTTTCTGGCAAATATATATATATATATATACATATATAATGTAATTATTCCAATCATAAGAAAATTAGGTTATGTAAAAAAATAATTAAAAAAAAACTTTGCCAGCAGTCCTCAGTTAAGGCACATTTTTTTGGTGGTTTTCAGATCTCAAAGACCATAGTGCCACATGGAGAAAATACCTCAATAAGAAATTTACCAAATTATATAGGAAAAAAACCTCAGGCCCAGAATAACTTACTCCCTAATTATCTGAGGCTCATCTTTTATTAAGAAAGGGGCCTAAAGTAAGAAAGGTCACTCTGTTATTTTAGGATGGTAAAGGAAGAAAGTGGTTCTTAATTTTTAGCAGTTATTTGGATATGGCTAGCTCTGTGATATGAGTTGGGGAATTCACATATTTTCTCTTGGGCATTTTTCTCATTTAAAATCAGATAAGAGTCACTCAGAAAACATTTGCTAAGCTTCTGCTAGTTATTCTATGCTGTAGTTTGGGGAAAGACATTGTTTTATAATCTACATCCAGAAATAAACTTAGAGCTGGTAGAGAGCTCAGAAATTAGTCTAATGCTTACATTTTACAAATGAGGAAAGTGAGGTTCTGTGAGCTTTTCAAGGTCACATAGGTAGTAAAAGTGGCAAAGCCAAGAATAGAACCCAAGACCTCTGATTCCAAATCTATCATTGTCATTCTACATATAAATTTAATATAATAGCAATATAATTATTATTTTTTTAATAAAGCTTTTTATTTACAAAACATAAGTGACCTTTCAACATTGACCTTTGCAAAAGAACTTTTTTTTCCCCAAGCTTTTCCTTTCCTTCCCCCCACCCCCCACCCCTAGATGACAGGTAATCTAATACATGCTAGATAGGATAAATTATATGACAAATACAATACATGTATATATATCTATACAGTTATCTTACTGCACAAGAAACATCAGATCTAGAAAGAGAAGAAGAAAAAAACAACCTAAGAAGGAAAACAAAATGCATGGAAATATTCACAGAAAGCATTAAAATGCTGTGTGGTGGTTCACTCTCAGTTCCCAATAGCAATATAAATAAATAAATAAAATTAAATAAAAATAGTAAATGTAATATAAATTAACATATGTCTAAGAAGATTAGAAAAGTTTTTGATATCAGGTGAAGGAGATAGAATTTGGTTTGAGGGGAAACAGGAAAATGTTCATGAAGGAAGAGGCATTTTAAGTGGAGGAATGAGGAGAGTATTAACATGAAGAGATGAAGAAGGAGAAAGTTCCAGGTATGGAAAAGCATGTGAACAAAGGGACCAGGAGTCAAGTCTGCTAGAACACAAGAAAATGTGTAATATTGAATTGCCCAGTTTGACAAAAATATCTCAGGTGTTTAGGATAAAGAACAAAAAGGTAACTTGGATGTTTTGTGGATGACCTGGAGCAACATTTAAAACAGTTTAGAGTTGATTTGGTGGGCAAAGGAGAGTGACTGAAGGGTTTTGAGAAGTGCAGTGACATTCTCAGATATGTATATAGATTTGGCGGCAGTGTGAAGGATGAGTAAGAAGAGGAAAAAACAGCTATGGGAGAATATTTTGGGAAATTATTGCAAAAGTCTAGGTGAGAGGTAGTGAAAATAATGTTGTGGCAAGCAGGGTCAGATGAGTTACTCAGATAGAATTAATAGAATTCATCATTTTTGTTTATGCAAAATGATGAGAAAGTGATCACTAAAGAAAAGCTAAATAATTTCTACTACAATTTTATATCTATTTTAAAAGTTATTATTCTAAGCCATTCTAGTAGAGACAGAGTAAAAAGAACTACAGATTATTTGGTAACAGAGGATCTGGGTTCAAATCTTGATTTGCCATTTATATACTGTATAATCTTGGGAAAATTATTTAAGACATTGGGATTCAATTTCTTCCATAATCCATAAAATAAGGGGGTTGGACTTGATGCCCTGTAAAGTCCCCTCTGGCTATAAATCCATGAACCTATAATCCTAGGAAGAAAAAAACTTCCAAGCAAATCATCTAATTCACTACTACTAATCAATCAAGTGGCAGGTGTCATGGTAGATGGAGTGCTAGGCTAGGAGGAAGGAAATTATTAGATGTGTGACCCATGACAAATCATTTAACCTCAACATGCCCTAGAAATCATTATGGGAGTTTTCTAAGTCATAGACCCTGGCAGATCAGGTTTGGAGAAGGGTGATCCCATGCCTGGAATTCCCTGACAAAATCGGAGAGCTAGAACTTATTAGACACCTAAGCACTGTGCTAGATGCTAAAAATGAATGATGTAGATGTTCTTTTACCTTAAAAAGTATTTAATTTCATTAGGGAGATAGACAACTTAGCATCGTGCAAAGTGAACTCATCTTAGAGCTCAGAAAACCTGGCTTCAGGTACCCCACTCTGACATATACTGGTTGTGCTACCTTGGGAAAATTATTAATTCTCCCAACAAGTTACAGAATAATTGCTGCATGAATAGAGGGAATTTTCTTACCCAAAGCTTCCAAAATAAAAAGATAATGGGAGATGGAAGAAATGATAGGGGTTGGTTAAGGGAGAAGTTGAGATAATTTGTGTTTTTCTCAAAGCTTAGGGATACATCCCAAATATTCCTTTTTTTTTCTCCTAATGTAGGCCTTCAGATACTTTTTGAGCAAATGTTTGCTAGTATTATTTATATAATTATCTTTATTTCTTGGCATTGAAGATTTCATATTTCTATTCTTGCTCATTAGAGAATCCCAGCCTAGTCTTTTCTTATTTCCACATATTCCTCATATTTTACATGTGCTCTGCTTTGCTGAGCACACATGTGCCCATGGCTAGATGTTGCCATCATGTGAACCCGCAAAAGACTATTGTAAGTACCAACTAAGACAAGTCCTCAAGGAAATCAAACTTAAGATAAATTGAGATTCAACCATTCTCACTGACAATTTGGCAGCTAATAAATCATCAGCTGGTATTACCTGGCACAAACAGCATGAACAAATTGACATCACTGACATGATCATGTCTCTGGATGACAGCATGTAGAGGAACAGAAGAGAATTGAACTTTCCCCAAAATAATGAGGTAACCCAGAACTTTAACTAGGAATTTTTCCCAAGGGAGCAACAAATTGTTGAGAAGTTAGTAGCAACTTCCCAGAGAATAGTAGGGATTTTTCTCCATGGGGCACAAGGAGTTGGAGGGATAGTAGCAGCAACTCAAAGGACAATTTGGTTTTGTGCTTTGGGAAGGAGGTGGCTCATCCTTTAGAGTCTGGTGGAGAATTGTGAGGGCACTTGCCATGAGGAGGATGCATGCCCTATGGGGAAAAAGGATATTCCCTGAGGAAGAAATGCTCCCCACCCCCATGTGGCTCCACCATACTGCCCTATAATAAATCTCTATTTGCTGGCTATAGCTTTGAAGAGACTCACCATTTGGAGGAAAATTAATTAACTTTGGTTAATTCTTGTAGAAAACTTTAAAAACCTTTATGACTCAATGTCAGACTAGCCCAGGGGGAAGATAGAGAAATGCTCAGTTATCTTGAAGCTTGCTGTTCTTTTTTGGAGGTAAGATGGGGTAAACTTATGTTCTCTGAAATGGTTTCATCCAAGACTTTTTTAATCCCTCATGGCTAAAACCCCCCTTTTAAATGAAAAATCTGCTCACTGATCTAGAGACCCAGGAGATGTCACTGGGTTTTCTTGGAAAAACAACAATTAATCCTCCTTCTCCTCCTCTTCCTATTCCTCACTTCCTCCTCTTCCACTTCTATTCAGAGCCTTCCTCACCTTCTTGTAATTTTGAAGGAGATAATAATTCACAACCAATCTGTGGTTTGCAATAAAAACAGAATTTTTGGTAAAACCTCGAACCTTACAAACCAAGGTTACTATGGGATAGTTACTTTTCTCAATATAATTATAACTCAAAATAAGTATGAAAGCATAACTTACAATCTTGGTTTCTCAGCCGAGATTTCTAACTCATAGAGCAGCAGGAATCCATTATGGATCTAGAAAAGTTACTTCTTATTAAAGGAGGTCACTTGATTCGGTCTGAGTATCCAATTACTGGGAATGCCATTATCTCAGCAGTTTTAGAACACTGAACTTAAGAACATTGACCTATATGCTTGTACTAATTGATGAATTTTTGAGTTCTACGAGTTAAGTTCCTTCTAACATACTCAGAGTTTATAATCTGCCTGCTTCCACCTCTTTTAGGCTTTGCTTAGAAAGGTGTGCTTTTTTGGATTTGGATTAGACTTGGTTTAGTGGGATATGTTATATTTCTCTCTTCTTAATTTGTTTTCTCCTTGGCCTTATAGAAATAAAATTTCAAATCTTGGTTGGAAAAATATCAAAGTATAAAAAATACAATCTTGACATCAAGAAGAAACAAATAATGTTATGGCATTTTTTGCCTTATCTTTAAATTTTTTTCAATAGTATTTTATTTTTTACAAATTACATGTAAAAATAATTTTTGTAAGATTTTAAGTTCCACATTTTTCTCCCTTACCTCTCCCTCAGCAAGTAATCTGATATAGGTTATACATGTACAATCATTTTAAATATATTTCCCCATTAGTCCTATGAAAGCAAAATCAGAACAACCAGAAAAAATTACAAGGAAGAAAAAGCAAACAAAGCAAAGCAAAAAGGCAAAAAATAGTATGCTTCCAACCACATTGTTTGAAATCTGTAGTTCTCTCTTTGGTTGCAAATGTATTTTCCAAGTCTATTCGAATTGTTTTGGATCATTGTATTGCTGAGAAGAGCCAAGCCTATCATAGTTGAGCATCACATAATCTTACTGTTACTGTGTATTATGTGTTCTCCTGATTCTGCTCACTTCACTCAACATCAGTTCAGTTAGGTCTTTCCAGGCTTTTTTGAAATCAGTTTAGTCATCAGTTGCTATAGAACAATAATATTCCATTGCATTCATATCCCATAAATTAGTCATTCCACAATTGATGGACATTCCCTCAATTTCCAATTCCTTGATGCTACAAAAAAGAGCTGCTACTAATATTTTTGTACATTTGGGTCCTTTCCTCTTTTTTATAATCTCTTTGGGATACAGTGAATGTTATGGAATTTTAAATGACCACACCCCAATTTGTAAGGCTTGAAATAAAGTCTTTACAAATCCATGGGTCCCTTCAGCTAATTGTTATAAATGGGAAATCTGCTTTTTTTTTAGGACAATTCAGCAGCATCTGTGAGGAAACTCTTTTCATGAACGTATGTTTGAAACTCATAACAACCGTAGATTAGATCTTCAACGGATCGAGTAGCTATCAAGTTCAGATCCCTCATTTCACGGATGAAGAAAATGAATCCCAGGGAAGTTTAAAAGCCTTGCACAGGCTCACAGATAGAATCAAAGACAGAATTTGACCTCAGGTTCTCAGCAGAACTAATGTCCTTTTCTTTATCTGCTACTTAAAATCTTAGAGAATTATCTGGGATTTTAGGAGGTTGGCTTTCCTACTTTCACATAGCTACACTTAAACCTTCTTTCTATTACAACACACAACTTTTCATTTTTACTATTTGTTCTCTTTAAATATTTGTGCTTCTTTTCTGATTGTGTATGTAGTTTTTATGGTCTGATTTTTCTGGTTCACACTAAGTTAATAGAAAACTGTAGCTAGAACAAAAGGTAGCCTGTGAAATGCTTATTTAGAAAACATGTTACAAACTGCCAAGATAGGTTTTCAAATTATCAAATATAAAATGTGTCCCTGCTTTGCCCAAGATTTCAAAGTTAAAGCTTATTTCTTAGCTAGTAATACATCTTCATAGGATGCTGGTATATTAAGGATATTATGGGACTTTTCTACCTTCTGCTGAAATATTACCCATCACCCATTGCCAGAGTTACATTCCTGAATAATAAGAATATAGATGGCAACCCAGTATGGTAAAGCTTGTGTCCTCCTCACTGCTCTAAGCACTGTGAAGGGAGGCAAGGCTGTAACTCCGGGATCAGTGTTTTGTGAATTATCGCCCAGCAGTCTTAATAATCTTGAACATGCAGTTCTTCACGCATTGGTTCATGCTCATCACTTGAGCCAGGCATTGATTATTTGACATCCAAATACTCAGGCAGAATAGATTTCCGTGTCTAAGGCTGGCAGCATTTTTATATTTGTTTCATTTTTTTTTTTTAGTCTCTTGGCTATATTTTAGATGCTGCTACTTTTGCCCCTGTTCTTTATGATGGCAAAGCTGGTCAAATTTTCCTGTTTCCAGTTACCTTAATATAAAACAATGAATGGGTTCATCATTATGGTAATTACTACTAGAAACCATAGTTTCTACATTCATACTTAAGCAATTAGATAAGGTGACTATATAAATTTATTCAGGTAGAAAAATTAGCTGGTGACTTTTTTTAAAAATAATTTTTGGGAATATTATTCCCATTTAAGGGCAGGGAGGGAAATAGAAACTGCCATTGACTGAAATTGAATATCTTCTATGGAATAGCCTATTTATATTTAGTTTAGGAGTTCAAGAAGGTTATGATTGGGATGTTCCTATTCAAGAAAAGACCACAAGCATCATTAGGACTTTGGATAAATTTTTTGGCTGAGATAGGTGAAGCAGAAAGTCAAAAAATTCAAGGAAGTCAGTGGCAATAATTGAAAGAAGAGTCTAGAGGGTAAATGAAGAAACATGATCTAAGGACATTATCACTGTCCAAATTGAGATAGATAAGAGAAGCAGGAATTCCATGAAGAATTTTCTTAATTTGCTTCTCTCATCTTTCTTTCCAGTCCCTTTGCATAAGGTTATTGTTATTCTTGAGCTCCCTCTAAACTTGTAGCTAGATAGTTCCTCTCAATCTTATCAGCCCTGCTCTTTGTGGTAATGGCTTTTTTGCAGGAGGACAGTCATTATACAAGAATATATATATATATATATATATGTATATATATATTTTTTTTTTCCTTTATTTACCAGTTCTGTGTAGGTGGCTTTGTATAGGGAAGACTGGGAAAGGATAATCTGAGCATTTGGCTATTGAAACAGAGGGTACACTGGCTTACAGGGAAAGCTTTAGAGTTTTACAGTGTCCTAGCTAAATGTATCTTGAATTACTTTCACCTATGCCCTTCCTTGAGCAATTACTCTTACTCAAAGGTCGTCTCCTTTTGTGGGGGTTACCTGGGGTGGATTTGTTCACAAAGCCAAGGACTATCTAGTTCTATTTCTTTCTTAGTTCCTTTCTCTCCTGTTTCCCCCTCCACCTTTTGGTTGTTTGAGAAATTTTCATTTTAGACTTAGAAATTTAATGTACCACTGGCAGCTCTCTTTCACTAACCTCTTTAATGTTCTCTCTTTTTGAATTGGCCTCCTTACCACTCTGCTGTTCTTTTCCACATCTTTGTCTGCTATGCATTAATTTGGTAAACATTTTAAATGATTAAACTACTAGGTAATGAGGAAGATAAAAAAGATTCTTGCATAGAACTCATTCTTTCTAACCTTTTTCATGTGTCTTGGACCCCCTTTGATAGCAAGGCATAGCCTATGGACTCCTTACTGGAATTTTTTTTTTTTATTATTAAAAGCTTTTTATTTACAAAACATATGAGTGATTTTTCTACATTGACCTTTGCAAAAAACTTTTTTTTCCAGGCTTTTCCCCTCCTTCCCCCCACCCCACCCCTAGATGACAGGTAATCTAATACATGCTAAATAGGATAAATTATATGACAATTCCAATATATGTATACATATCTATACAGTTATCTTACTGCACAAGAAACATCAGATCTAGAAAGAGAAGGAAAAAAAAAACAACTTAAGAAGGAAAACAAAATGCATGGAAATATTCACAGAAAGCGTTAAAATGCTGTGTTGTGCTCCACACTCAGTTCCCACAGGCTTCTCTCTGGATGTATATGACTATCTTCATCGCTGAACAATAGGAACTGGTTTGAATCACATCATTGTTGAAGAGAACCATGTCCTTCAGAATTGATCATCATATAGTCTTGTTGCTGTGTATAATGTTCTCCTGGTTCTGCTGATTTTACTCAGCATCAGTTCATGCAAGTCTCTCCAGGCCTCTCTGAAATCCTCCTGTTGGTCATTTCTTACAGAACAATAATGTTCCATGACACTCATATACCATAATTTATTCAGCTATTCTCCTATTGTTGGGCATCTTTCAATTTCCAGTTTCTTGCCACTACAAAAAGGGCTGCCACAAACATTTTTGCACATGTGGGTCCTTTTCCCTCCTTTAAAATCTCTTTGGGATATAGGCCCAGTAGAAACACTGTTGGGTCAAGTGGTATGCGCAGTTTGATAACTTTTTGAGCATAGTTCCAAATTGCTCTCCAGAATGGTTGGATCTGTTCACAGTTCCAACCACAATGTATCAGTGTCCCAGTTTTCCCACATCTCCTCCAACATTCGTCATTATCATTTCCTGTCATTTTAGCCAATCTGACAGGTGTGTAGTGGTATCTGAGTTGTCTTAATTTGCATTTCTCTGATCAATAGTGATTTGGAGCACCTTTTCATGTGACTAGAAATAGTTTCAATTTCTTTGTCAGAAAATTGTCTGTTCATATCTTTTGGCCATTTATCAATTGGAGAATGGCTTGAATTCTTATATATTTGAGTCAATTCTCGATATAGTTTAGAAATGAGGCCTTTATCAGAACCTTTGAATGTAAAAATATTTTCCCAGTTTACTGCTACCCTTCCAATCTTGTCTGCATTCATTTTGTTTGTACAAAAACTTTTTAACTTGATATAGTCAAACTTATCTATTTTGTGATTAATGATGACCTCTAGTTCTTCTTTGGTCACAAATTCCTTCCCCCTCCACAGGTCTGAGAGGTAAACCATCCTACATTGTTCTAATTTGTTTATAATATCTTTCTTTATGCCTAGATCATGAATCCATTTTGACCTTATCTTGGTATATGGTGTTAGGTGTGGGTCAATGCCTAATTTCTTCCATACTAGTTTCCAATTATCCCAGCAGTTTTTGTCAAATAGTGAGTTTTTATCCCCAAAACTAGGGTCTTTGGGTTTATCAAACACTAGATTACTATTGTCATTGAGTATTTTGTCCTGTGAACCTAACCTATTCCACTGATCCACTACTCTATTTCTTATCCAGTACCAAATGGTTTTGGTGACCACTGCTTTATAATATAGTTTTAGATCTGGTACAGCTAGGCCACCTTCATCTGCATTTTTTTCATTAATTCCCTTGAAATTCTTGACCTTTTGTTTTTCCAGATGCATTTTGTTGTTATTTTTTCTGGGTCAGTTAAATAATTTCTTGGGAGTTTGATTGGTATAGCACTAAATAAATAGATTAGTTTAGGTAGTATTGCCATCTTTGGAATGTTTTAAATGCATAACATATGAGATATATGACCTCAAATGAAATTATCTATTGAAATACGCTTCTTACTATATTAAAAAGCAAATAAATGCAAGTTAATGGACAAATTAAAAAGTCATGCTGAAGAGAAAGTGTTATAAAATGCACAAATTATAAATAGACTATAATAATATAATGCTGGATAGATATGATGCAAAGTGTCAGAGAAGCCCAATGTTCAAACATCCAAGGAAGAAAAGATTATTTCAGGTTGAGGGATTAGGAATAGCTTCATAAAGGAAATTAAATTTTCTATAAGGTATGAAGAATTCCATTAGGATATCAAAAGATGGATATGGGGCAGAGAGACTTATTGCCCCTCAGCATTTTAATTTACCTCAGACACATGTCTTAGCCCAAGCATTTCCATAAGACCCAATTTGGAACAGCAACATGACAAGCCCCACTTCTTCCAGTTTTGACATTTGGGCTGGAGGCAACTGTTATATGAGGAAAAGGCTAATACAGCCATCAGAATCACATGATTTAGAGCTGGAAGGGATTAGTTCAATTTTTTTTATATAAATGAAGATTGTAAACAGTGACTATGGACAACCTGACCAAAGGAGAGGAGTGTCTAAGGCATGGAGTTAAGAAAGCACTATTCCTAATATTCAATATGAATATTTGGAGAATATTCTTATTCTCCCGGAGCTAGGGAGCCTATACCTTTCCCTAAGTGTAGGATTTAGATTATGTCTTCTCTACTATAATCAGCTAGAGTCACCACAAACTGTACTCCTCATTGGAAGTTGCCAAAATTCACTCCAATTCCATTTTACCACAAAATTAGAAAGCCTCAAGACCTCTCCCCATTTTTCTTTCTCTACCACTGGATTCTCTGAATGGAGTCCAACCATGAGCTAAGTAGCAGATGGGACTAAGGTAAAGAAACAAGATCAAGGCTAATTCATATTTTTATTTTTTTTAATTTATAATATAACATAATATATCATAATATAACAATATAACCACATAAAATAATGTAATGTAATGTAATATATAATGTAATAAAATACAACATATACAATATAATCTATTAGATAACATAATACAATAAATAAATACAAAATTCTTCCTAGAGGTCATTTATTTTATGGAAGTATTATAGAATATAAACATGCTAGCATATTCATGATCATTTAAAAAGGTGCAATGTAAGGAATAAGAGTCAAGACTTAGGATCAGGAAAACCTGAGTTCACACACTAGCTCAAACAATTGTAGCTTTCTTTTTCCTTTTTTTTTTAAATAAAGCTTTTTATTTACAAAACATATGAGTGATTTTTCTACATTGACCTTTGCAAAAACTTTTTTTCCCCAAGCTTTTCCCCTCCTTTCCTCCACCCCCACCCCTAGATGACAGGTAATCTAATACATGCTAAATAGGATAAATTATATGACAAATACAATACATGTATACATATCTACACAATTATCTTACTGCACAAGAAACATCAGATCTAGAAAGAGAAGAAAAAACAACCTAAGAAGGAAAACAAAATGCATGGAAATATTCACAGAAAGCGTTAAAATGCTGTGTTGTGGTTCACACTCAGTTCCCACAGGCCTCTCTCTGGATGTATATGACTATCTTCATCGCTGTAATTCATATTTTTAGAGGCAATCCTATTCTATCAAACATTTAAAGAACAATTAATTCCAGTAGTATACAAACTCTTTAGAAAAATACATAGGTGTCCTGACAAATTCCTTCTATGACCCAAATATAGTATTGATATTTAAACCAGGAAGAGCCAAAACAGAGAAAGAAAATTACATTATCAATGTCCTTAATGAATATCAATGCATTTTTTTTTGCTTTTTGCTGAGACAATTGGGGTTCAGTGACTTGCCCACAGCTAGGAAGTGTTAAGTGTCTGAGATCACTTTTGAACTCAGGTCCTCCTGATTTCAGAACTGGTGCTCTATCCACTGAGCCACCTAGCTGCCCCTCCCCCCAATGCAAAATTTTAACCTTTAAATATATATTTCCCCTGTTTACATTTCTATGGTTCCTTGTGTCCTGTGTTTGGAGATTAAATTTTCTGTTTAGTTCTGTTTTTTTTTTCCAATAGAAATGATCAAAAATCTCTTACTTCATTGAAGCTCCATCTACTACCCTGAAAGATGATGTTAAATCTGGCTGGATAACTAATTCTTAGTTGTAACTCTAGGTTCTTTGCTTTTTGGAATATGGTATTCCAGACCCTCCTATCCTTTATTGTAGAAGCTGCCAGATCCTGGTTAATCCTGACGGCTGCTCCTTGATATTTGAATTGTTTTTGTCTGGCAGCTTACAGTATTTTTTCCTTGATTATAGTTTGAGTTTCACAACAATGTTCCTTGAGGTATTCCTTGTGGGATCTCTTTCCAGAGCTGATCGATTGATTCTTTCAATGAGTGTATTTCCCTTTCTGATTCTAGAATATTGGGGCAGTTTTCCTTAATGACCTGTTATAGAATACTATCCATATTCTTCATGGCTTTCAAGTAAGCCAATCACTTTTAAATTGTCTCTTCTGGATCTATTTTCCAGGTGGACTGTTTTACCAATGAGGTGTTGCACATTTTCTTCCATTTTTTCATTCTTTTTAATTTGTTTGATTAATTTTTTCTGTCTCAAAGTCATTAACTTCCATTTGCTCTTTTCTAGTTTTTGATGTGTGATTTTCTTCAGTTATCTTTTGTATCTCTTCTTCCATTTGACTTATTCGACTGTTTAAGGAGTTATTTCCTTCAGATAATTTTTTCCCTTCATTTTCCAAACTATTGACACTCTCAAGCATACTCTCACTTTTTTTCTCATTTTTTTCTTCTACCTCTCTTATTTGCCTTTTGAAGTCTTTTATGAGCATTTCCAAGAATCAGCTTTGAGCTTGAGACCAATTTGTCTCATTCTTTCAGATTTCTTCTATGGACATTCTGTGCTACTCTGAATTTGTGTTTTAGTCTGCCCTGTCACCATAATAGCTTTGTATGGTCAAGGTTATTTTTTTTATTTCTTTCTCATTTTCTTTCTTTTTTTCCCCTTTTTTTTAACTTTTAAGGTGGATCTCTGCTCCTGGTAAAAGGTGGCTCTGTCCCAAGCTTCCTGTGCAGCTCTGAGCCTTGGCTTTGAGCTTGTGTTTGTAGGGAGTAGCTTTGCCTGCTCTTTTCAGAAAACAGCCTGGTTTTGTAGAGTTTGTCTCCTAAACTGGGACTGGAAGCTGTTCCACTGATTTATATACATGTATATACACATATCACACATAGGTGTGTAAACATATATATGTGTATAGAGGTATATATGTATATAAATACATGCATATATACATGTATGAATATACAACATAATACAATATGTGCATATATACGTGGGTATATTGTATATGCATATATATTAATGAATTACTAAGTGAATAAAAATAAATTACAACATATTTGTAATATATTGACTAACATTGTCAGAGTCTTTTTTCAGTTAAAAGGTACAGTGAAAAGTGATCTGGATTTGGAATCAGATGACCCGAATTCAAATTCCAGTTCAGTCACTTACTAAAAATGTTATTTTGAATAAATCATTTAACCAGCCTCAGTTTCCTTATCCTAAAATTATGAAGTTGGACTGCTATTCTTGAAGGTCATTTATAGCTTTATGTGTATTATTCTGTGAAGAAAATGTTGGTAAAACACAGCTCAATCAACAAAATTCTTTGTTATAAATAATTGATATTTGTATTGTACTTGAAAATTTCCAAAATATTTTCCTCATATGTTTTGATTCTCACAGCTACCTACAGGCAATTTACAGATAAAAAAACTGAGATTTAAGTTAAATGTCTTTCTCAAAGTAGGAGTTGGTAATAGGATTGGAAGCCTTTTCTGATTGCAGGTCCAGAACTCCTTCTGCAGAGGTAACCATTCAGGGATTTTTAGATCTGTTTCTGTGGGGGAAACAATTTTTATAAACTACTTCCTAGAATGCTTAAAATTAAGTTTCTTTTAGGTTATTCCTTTCCAAATGTGATATATCTCCACGTCCTGGTGTTCCACTCCCCAGCTCTCTGACCTCTTCCAGATAAAAATAGAGATTCAATGTGTACTTTGACAGTCTTTTCATCAGGCCCAGGGGATGGTTCTCGGCTCAGACACCATGACCTCCAATGAGTCCAGTCGGCACAAGAGTACCATCATACACTTCACCTCATGGCCCCTAAACATAACATTTCCCTCAGCATTCACCTTCTTGTTACAGAATGAATCTGGCTTGTCATTTTAATGACAGATGCCTTTGGGATTCTAGTGGGGAAGGTTCTTTGAAGATAAAAAATCCTTTCCCCAAAGTGAAGACTTGAAAACATTAAAACAGACAGTGATACTTGGAGGGCATTTTTTTTCTGGACAAAAACTACCAATAAAATGCATCTTTTCCCTCCAAAGGATATTAGTTATCTACCTTCTGATTCTGAGAGGCAATGAATGCATGAGAGGTCAAAGCTTTGCAAGAGTTCTCATTGCAGTTTGTGAGGAAAATATTTGCAAGGAGCATTATCTCTAAAATATACATACATACACATGCGAAATCACATGGAGATTTCATAGTCATAAACAGATGGTTTTGTAACTCTTTGACCAATGCTCTTTCCACTCCGTGATCTAGGCTGTGATTGTTCTCATGAGTAAAATGAGTAAAATTAGTAGCTGACCTTGCCAAATTAATAGACATCTTGGAAACAGGAGAGCAATTAGCAAACGGAAGCTGGAGCTGCTGACTCCATTCTTGTTGTGGTATCAGGCAGGAGCAGCACTTTGAGAGAAAGGGGGAAAGAACTTTGTTGGGTGTTTGTACATATATGTCTGCTGTACTATTTAACTGGCAATTAAGTCCAGTGGCAGGGAAACAATGGAATAGCCCATAAATAGGGATCTGTGCTCCATTCTGAATCCATAAAATTAAGTTTCTTTTAGGCTATTCCTTTCCAAATGTGATATCTCCAGGTCCTGGCGTTCAACTCCCCAGCTCTCTGACCTTTTCCAGATATAAATAGATATTTAATGTATACTTTGACAATCTTTTCTTCAGGCTCAAGGGATGGTTCTCAGCTCAGACACCATTATATTAGTTTTCCTTGATTCAGTATATATATGATATAATTTGTCAATGATGCTCCTTTTGATCTTTGAGACACTTTGCACCAAACAGCACTTTTTGATGTTCTGTTGGTTCTGGAGCTATGGAGGTCTAGATTTGATCTGGAATTATATTAGTGTATATTTTTACAAGTACACTCACATTCAGACATATGGACAAAAATCACACAGGATGAGAAGGCATGAATAGGTGGTGATCTATGCTGATATAAGGAATACTCACATCAGTTATATCACAGAGACATTATTGAATTATATTTCATTTACAACATTAGGCTGGGGCTCTGGATAGACCCATTCATATTCTCCTTTGTCTAATTCCCTCTGTGACCAATTTCACATTTTAAAACGGCTGATATTAGAAGTGTCATCTGTGGCTACAGAGCATATTAAAGTTAAAATTGTTCACACTGAGAACAGTTCCATAGTCTTAGAATTATTAGAACAGTTCTCTAACCCAAGGGTGTCAATGATGGGCTTGAGCATGCAGCTCACAACATTCCCAAGTGTGACCTGAATGAGATTAAAAATGTAATTGGGAAATATTTAACAAAATAAATAAAAATACAATAAAAGATAGACAATATTGCATTTAATACTAAGTCAATATGTGTCCAGCAAGCATCCTTATATACTATTTAGTAACTTCATTTGCTATTTTAATTTGATACTATTCTAGTTCAGCTGATGTTTTGTGCATATGAGTATGGGGGCAAGGTAATGGGTTAGACAATATAATATTGCACTGCTTTTTTTTTCTTTCCTTATTAGAATGAGGAAGAAAACTGGTTTTTGGTTCTCTGGCATTTATAAAAACTGGTCCATGTCAAAAGGTGGTAGGGATTATGGGAAAAAAAGCTGACTGTAGAGCACAATGAACCCAGTTGATTGCCTTGGGCCCTGAACTTAGGAAATGCTTTCCTTATGGGTAGTGATTTGGAGAGGTGGCTGTGGGCTCTCTCATCTGGAGGAGGTGAATATCAGAGGAATGTCACACATCCAAAGTGGCTTGCCTTAGGCCACTTTATCCCCTATCGACAGTTAATGTTATTTTAAGGTCCTATGCTCTGGTTGTGCAATTTTAAAATATTGTCTTCCATGCAGAACATCATGTTTTAGAATATTAAAATTATATCTTGTTTCAGTGCCCCTGACCTCCTCTGACTTCTGGTCATTATATAGTAAGTTTATAGGTACTAAGTACAATGGGACAATAATAAAAAAAAATAAGATTGTAAAGATGCACCTGAAAATTATGTACAAACTGTCTCAAAGGTCAAATGGAGCTTCATTTACAAAGTGTATTATATATGTACTGAATCAGGGGAAACTATCTAGGCAATATTTATCAAGATTTCTGGTCTGTGAATCTGACTATGTTGACCTAAGAAATGTATATGTAATCAGAAAAGTGTGTAAGCATTGTTTAATATACAAAATAAAGCCTGAGGGAACTTGAGGGGTAGGAGAAGCAACAGAGAGCAGCAGAAGCAGTGGCTTTAGCATCTCTCCCATGAGTTCCTTATTCAAGCTGTACCTCTGACTCCTGTCTTCCTTTGACGCGGACCCTATTCCTCTTGCCTCAGTTTCCCTGAGAACCCTTGTAGAGGCTGGACCTCTACAAAATTCCAGACAAAATCTAGACCTCCACTGCTCCAGAACCAGCAGAACATCAGAAAGTGCTGTTTCATGCAAAATGTCTCAAAGATCAAACAGAACATCATTTACAAATTGTATCATGTATGTACTGAATCAGGGGAAACTAGGCAATGTCTGTCAAGGTTTCTGGCCTGTGATATATAAATTCCAGACAAAATTTAGATTTCACTGCTCCAGAACCAGCAAAACATCAGAAAGTGCTGTTTGGTGTAAAGTGTCTCAAAGATCAAATGCAGCATCATTTACAAAGTGTATTATATATATATATGTATATATATACATGTAGATGTATATATATATATATACATACACACATACACACACACTCACATATACATACATACATATATATATATATATATATATATATATATCTAGGCAATGCTTGTCAAAGTTCCTGGTCTGTGATATATAATTCCAGACAAAATCCAGACTTCCACAGCTCCAGAACCAGCAGAACATTACAAAATGCTGTTTAGTTATGTTAATGAATAATCCCAAATTGGTATTAATGAAATAATCCCAAATGAGACCTTGAACTCCTGGCCTTTGAGCAAAAATTCATTTCCACTGGGTCTATGCTGTGCAGTGCTCTCAAATTTAATCCATAATTAGAAAAGCGATTCTCTACCTCTCCCTCCATCTCATCCTCTTCCCCTTTCACCTTCCCTAACCCTACACTGCCATATGCCTTTGTACCACTTTTCACTGCTCATCTCTAACTGTATAAGTTTTTTGCTTCCTTAACTTGTGTTTAATTAAAGTGTGATTACTACCCTGTCTCCTGTTGCCAGTTGTGGTTTTCTTCAGGGAGCACTTCTGCCTCCATTTTATAATTTTATTAATTATCAATTCATTTAGGAAGAACATTGTTAAACTACGTCAAAAGAAAGCATCCAATATGGTGACCCTTGAGATCATGTATTTTGAATATTAGCTGATGGAGCAGAGGATGTTTAGCTTGGGGAAAGGAATCATAGGAAGCATGTAATAACTACCTCTGGTTATTACATAGTATGTTCCATATGACTAAAGAGTAGGATGAAAAATAATGAACAGAATTTGCCAAGAAGAAAATTTAAGCTTGATGTGGGAAAGAATTTTCCAACAATGGAACTATATAATAATGGAACGGGCTGTGTTGGGTAAGGTGGTAGGTTCCTGGTTCCTCTTCCTTCTCCCCTTCCCATATATAGTCTTTTAATTAAAGATTGGAGGAACATGTGCTAAGGCATCAGGGAAATTCTTATTTAAGTAATGATTGGACTTAATGATTTCTGAAGTCTTTGCCATCTCTGAGGTTATCTGAACATGTACATATAAAGTTTGAGGTTTTTTTTTTTAAATTAGCAGGATAACAATAGCATCTGCCTGCATATACAATTAGTTCAGATAAATTTTCCATATTATTATGTTTGATTATTTTGATTTTTTGTTTGTTTTTACTGTTGTCAATTGTATGTATATATGTACATATATATGTATATATATGCATAAAAATATATTTGAATGTTTATATGTCAGTGAAAATTGCCACAAAATTGGTCAATAAAGCTAGTATTTTCAGGCAATTGAGAAACTGCTTGCTAGTATAGTTAGGAAATATAAATAATATAATTTTCTTTTATAAATATAGAAACTGAGGCTCAGAGAGGTTTAATCAGGAATAGATAAGTGAGTGAGAAAGCTGGAAACCTAAGTCTACTCTCCTGACTCTTGTCCAGTGCCATTTCCACTATATCCCATGAAGGATATTGAGTTGTGAGAATGAAATGAAATAAAGTTTGTAAAATCCTGTGCAACCATAAAGTGGATTGTCATTGTGGCCATCGGCTGTCATGGCCCAGAATAAAATTAACTTCAAGGATGAATGAAGGGATGAAATTGTTTTTTGTAGCTTTTCTACTCTGTTCTGATATGAATAAATCTTTCCCTTTTCTTTTCCTCCACTTTTTTCCTTTTTTTCTAAAGAGTAGATATTTGGTTTGAATTATCTAAATTAAGGATAAAGTTAGGAAATGAACCTGTGATTTCACTAATATATGGAATTCAAAAAAAAAAAAAAAGAAACCTCCTCCACCAATTCAGATTGGCATTTTCTCCATAAATTATTAACATAGGTTCACATAGTAAGTTCCCAGGGCCACACAGTCAATATATGTGGATTGGAAAGAGAAGGATTTGAATTCAGTTTTTTTGGCTTACATGTCAGATTTTCATTTACAACTTCTTGTTTCTATATTGACATTTCTCATTCTGTATGGAAACTTGTTGTTCCTCATAATATGAATAGAAGTTCCTAGAGAAAAAAAATACATTAGTTATTGATGTTGTTCAGTCATTTTTAGTAATATCTAGTTCTTTGACTCCGTTTGGGATTTTCTTGGTAAAAGGAAAAAAAAAGGATGCCATTTCCTTTTCCCGTTCATTTTACAAATGAAAGAACTGATGCAAATAGGAATAAGTGACTTGCCTAGTGTCATACAGCTAGCAAATGTCTGAGATAATCTTTGAACTCATGAAAATGAGTCTTTCTGGCTCTAGGCCCAGCAAAATATCAATAAAAATGTTTATACTAGTTTTTCAGAATTAAAATAGACTTAATTCCCATTATTTAGCTCCAGATATCTCAGCCTTCCACTTTATCCTAGGGATACATCAGAGTATAATACTTAGAGATCCAGTTTTGGAGTTAGAAAGATTTGGATTCGTGTCATATTTAATCCATAGCAGCTGTGTGGCCAGTGAGCAAACTCACTTAACTTAGCTCCCCAAGCAGATCTGGACTCTAAGTTATAGTTTAGTTTCCAATCTGCATTTACAAAAGGAATTTCCATATATATTAGAGAGTTCTCCACAGTGATGAAATTACAAGTCTACACAAAAAAAGCATACCCTCTAATCTTCCAGAAGAACACTTACAGATTTTGTCAAGAAGATGGAACCCCTAGATGCACCATGGACAAATCAGTTTGGAAAACATTCATCAAAACAATTACTTCTCCAATATGTGGCTTGAAAAAGCACTGCTCCCAATATCCACCAGAAATACTTATGGTACATGCAACTGGATGATATCTACATTTCAGAGATGAGATAAACGAACTCCTCAGCTTCTTATAAGTTGATTAAAGATCATTAAGGCTGAGTCTATACCTGCATACTCAGTGATAAGTTTGTTCTGACAATGTTCATTTGAACTGGTTGGGATCATAGAATTTAAATTTGGGAAAGATCTTAGCGATCACTTCATCCAGTGTAACTAATTTTAAAAATAAGGGAGTTAAGGGTAAGAAAAGATGAGGGTCTTGTCCAAAGTCACACATGAATGAATGAACTTGAAATGAGAGCCATCGTTGCAGAGTGGACAAAGAGTTAGACTCAAAAATTTTACCCAAGACCTGCCTCTGACATCCTGGCTATGGGATTCTGGGAAAGACACTTAATCTCTTAGGGCTCTGGGTCTATAGGTCTGGTCTACCTGTCTTGATAGAGGGAATGTCTTCACCTGGGAATTTTCATTTCAGATGAAATCATAAGTTATAACTAATATCTCCAGATAGCTTTAGAATGTGGTGTTTGCATTGGACATTGAAGAAGAAGCTGTATTTTATTGAGATTGGGGGTAGGGTAGAAACATTGCAGGTAATAATGATTATAAGGCAAGATCCTGGGGAGAGGAATAGTGTGAAAAAAAGGTCAATTGTGTTTGGGAGATGGGAAGTGTTCTGCTTTGTTAGGAACATAGATCATTTATAGAGGAATAGTATGGAATTAGTTTGGAAGTAATCACGTCTAGAGTTGACTGACAGAATGTGACATACAATTATTTCTTTTTTGCAACATAGTCTTAAAAAGAAAGAAAAAAAATTGGGAAGTGAAAGATACTGTTCATTCACAAGAAGCCTAGTCACCATTTTCCTAAACATCTTAGAAGGCAGAGAATTGATTGGATTTATCTATATGAGCATAAGCCAAATGATGGGAGTAGATCAATTGGTAAATCAATAAACATTTATTTCATACTTAATACGTAACATACTGTGCTGGGGTTATACATACGTACCAAAAATTGAAAAAAAAAGTCCTGGTCTTCATATCTTGGACACTCAGTTTCCTTATCTATAAAACAGGGATGGGGCAGCTAGGTGGCACAGTGGATAGAGCACCAGCCCTGAAGTCAGAAGGACCTGAGTTCAAATCTGATCTCAGACACTTAACATTCCCTAGCTATGTGACCCTGAGCAAGTCACTTAACCTCAATTGGCTCACCAAAAAAAAAAAAAATAAATAAAATAAAATAGGGATATTCATGCTCAAAAAAATCTACCTCATGGGATTGTTGTAAGGAAATGACTTTATATACAGTAGAATCTTATTTTAAAATATAAATCCCCAATCTCATCATCATTAAAATAATATAAAGAAATGCCTAGAAAATGGAATCTTTAGTACATTAACACATATTTGCAGGCTTTCTAGTCTAGCCAATGGTCTGATAGTTAGCATAGTGGGTCAGGGAGACTAAGTTCAAATCCCTGCTCAGACACTCCTGGCTATATGCCCCAGAACAAGTGAAAATGATGTTTGGCTCAATTTGCTAATCTGTAAAATGAAGGGAATGGGCTCTATGCTTTCTCAGGCTCTTTCCAGATCTAAATATATGATCTTATGATACTTTGTTGTAGGATCTTTTCTAGACCTCAGTTATACCCTCTGAGATCCTCACACAGTTTTGGTTTTCAATATTTTAACTTTTTTTTTTTTTTTGCTTATATTTGGCTGAATTGACTCGAGGGATTGTTCGTTTCCTTTATTTATCTTTTAATCCTTCCATGTCACTTCTGCAAACCTAGCCTAAAGAAGATTCCCTGCTGAGATGACATTTCAGTCAGCCTATGAGGATTAGTTTTTCCAGCATGAAAACCCAATTTGGGGAATTATCACCTCAGGCATAAGGATGATAGTTCTGGAAATGTCAGTCAGCAAGGAGAAAAGGATAGTGTGGTTCCCTTTTGCAAATAGTTTGGCTGATGGGAAAATACTAAGTTTTTCTGTCAACTAGTCAGTGGGTGCATGAACCTTTGTAAATACCCACAAACCCCTCTGCTAGTTGCTAAAATACTCTAATTCTACCCATATAAGCAATAAACCAAATACTTATATTACCTTCTTAAACAGGTATACTGAAAATAATCAATCTGAGTGAACTTGCAAGCAAAACAATTCAGCTGTCAGTCTAAAATTTGGCCTGAATTTTAGTTTTAAGCTGTGAAAAGGGACAAAAACATCAAGTGAAAAGCTAACTGGAGAGTAGCGGCTCCATCAAAATAAACAAAACCTGCCATTTCAGATTTGTGTCTTTCATTTAAAAGCAGTTTTTAAATGCATCTTTGTGTCTCTGCATGTGCATAAGTGCTTTTCGTCACTTGCAGTTTATAACAGCAATAATGACCTCAGCACAGGGCATTTTCTGAGGATTAATGACCAACTGAGGTTAATGGCTGAAGATACAGCCAAAGGCCATCAATTCCTTCTATCCAGTCATTAATTCTTAGAAGATGACCTGTTCCTTCATCATTATCGCTTAAGTGTGTCTTTGTCTGACCTTTCTATGAAGTGATGTGGCACTGTAGGAATTAATCCTGACATAGCGTTGCTGCAAAAAATGCACCACTCAAACTGGAAGCATTTCCCCCTTCTCCTGAACTTGTTTTCAGAACACCCATCATTCATGTACATGCAGAGTCACACTGATTCACTCTCTACTTTTGGCAGCTTCAAACAGGCAAGTAACACAGAATGAGCCATTGACGCATTTCTTGCTGCTGAGAGGGAGATCATATCTGGTACCTCAGTGCTCTTCCCGTTGTTAGAATGCTCCCTTCAAAAGATTTCCATATCTGTGGGGTATCCCTTCTGTAGGGAGGTGTGTCTTTATCAAACTGGAAAGGATAATACCTTCTATCCTCTTTGTTGGTGAGAATATAATTTCCCCCACCCCAATCATTAATAGAACATTTCTAAAGAGCTTTTCTTTATGTCCCCAGTCTATACACCCACGCCAATACTGCTCTTGAAATAACTTCTCATTTTCAGGGACTAGGTAGTAAGGTTTCTGATTATCAACTCTAATTGTCATGTGTCCTCAGAATTTTCTTTTCTTTTTCTTTTAAAAAAATTTTTATTAAAGCTTTTTATTCACAAAACATATGGATGGGTAATTTTTCAATGTTGACCCTTGCAAAACCTTTTGTTCCAAATTTTCCCCTCCTCTCCCCCCTTCCCTTAGATGACAGGTAGTCCAATACATGTTATATATGTTAAAATATATGTTAAATCCAATATATGTATATCCATATATTGTTATCTTGCTTATGCTTGTATTTTCCCATGAAAGAACAAGAATAATAATGCCATTTAATAAACTTACTTTGATTTCTACTTGGTTTCTGATTCAAGTAGCTTTGTATTAACAAAGACTAATTAAGATCAATGAGGTATGAATGGATGATAATATGTAAAGGATATAAATGGGCAATGTATTGGATGATGATAGCAGATGAAAAGGAAAAGGTAGACCCACTCAATTCTTTGGTTTGTTTGGATTTTTCTCCACCATGGAGAATCACTACAGAATTGGAAAAGACCAAGCAAGATACATGTATGATAAACTGGGGATAATGTCAGGGGAAAGGCACTAAGGTTAAGGGAGGTTGGAAATATCTTATTGAGGAAGGTAAAACTTCAGCTGAGACTAGAAGGAAACCAGAAAAGCTGGGAGATGGATTTGAGGAGGGAGAATATTCCAGGAAAGATAGCTGGAATAATAGTGTCACAGAGTATGCTGAAGGGAGTCGGGTACAAGAAGGATGAAAGAGTAGGAGGGAGTGAGATTCTGAAGTGTTTTCAAAACCAAACAGAAGAGTTTATATTTTATCTTGGAGGTTTGAGGACCTTGATCAATGCTTATTGAATTAAATGCACCCCAGATAACATTAGTTGGTTGATTTATCTAGACCTTGCTATCCATTGAAACTCTCAATTTTTGTTTTAGAAAAACTGTTCTCATTGACTTATCTTCCTTGTGTTTAGGAAATATCCAAGTGAAGGACTTTAGATTTTCTCTATTATATTTTGCCCTATTGGATTCAGTTCAATATTTTCCCATAGCCATTTCTAAATCATGACACTCCAGCCATCTTACTCATCCCCATCTCATTGAAACTTAGACTCTACTAGGTGGACTTCCACCTTATCTTGCCTGGTCTTCCTCCTCCATTTTATTGCCTAGCAATTTCCAAACCATTCCCTATCATGCTCCTCCTTCCTTCTTTTTTTTTTTTTTAGCTCTTTTTTATGTCTTGTTTTCCCATTAGTCTATAAATTCCTTAAGGTCAGGGACTATCTGTTGTTTGCATTTGTATTCTCAGCACACTTAATAAGAAACACTTGAATTATTTTCATTCAGTCAGTCATTCTAACCCGTTGAGAGCTTTTGGCATCTTACCCATGTCAGACATCATGTCATTTATCCCTCTTAATTTTGTGTCGTCTACAAACTTGATATGTGTGCCCTGCATACTTTCAAGACATTCATAAACACATTAAAGAAAGCAGGGCAAGGACTCATATCTGGGGCATTCCACTAACAACTGTCTTTTTGTTAACGTTGACCCATTTGTGTCGACCATTTTGAATTTGTTCAGTTTGTTTGAATCCATCAAACTGGGCTATCAACTAACTTCTCTTTATTTTGTCCATATGAAAGCTTTTTCCTATTACTATATTGGCATCTGGGTAAGCTATGGTAGGTATATCTATAACATTCCCCTGACCTATCAAAAATGAGGTTAATTATATATTTATGGAGATACACAAGACCCACTGGCTTTCTGTAAACTCTTTGGGGAGCCCAAAGAGTTTTTGCATTTTTTGTCTCCTTGCTGCTTAATATAGTGCTTCTTACATAATACTACAAATGCTCATTGTTGGTCCTATTCTGTGCTAGGCATTGAAGACACAAAGACAAAAGTGAAAGTCACTCCTCCCCTTAATGAATTTATATTCACATGGGAGTGGTGGGTGGGGATGACAAATACACAAAAGTATAAAGACCTAATACAAAAAAGCCATCTATTGTGCAAAGAGGGAATGCTAACAATTGGGAAGGACCAGAAAAGGCACTTTGTGTGAAGTGGTTTGAGCTGAACTTTGAATTTAGGATAATAGCTCCAGAACTGGGGTGTGCACTTCAAGTATTGAAGACAATATGTATGTAAGCAGGAGATGGAGTGTAGGTTTGGATGAATGGTAAATAGGCTGGTTTCCTTGGAACACAGAATTGGTGAGTGGGAACCTATGAAATGGAGCTGGAAAGATGTGTGGGAGCCAGATTGTGGGAGATTTAAAATGCCCAACAGAAAGCTCCCTCCTTTCCTCCCTTCCTCCTTTCCTCCTTCCCTCTTTCCCTCCCTCCCTTTTCCTTCCTCTCCTCTCTTCCCTTTTTTTCCTTCCTTCCTTCCTTCCTTCCTTCCTTCCTTCCTTCCTTCCTTC
>JAJPUD010000239.1:781803-822834 GCA_023553655.1 Myrmecobius fasciatus
TCCTTCCTTCCTTCCTTCCTTCCTTCCTTCCTTCCTTCCTTCCTTCCATCCTTCCATCCTTCCATCCTTCCTTCCATCCTTCCTTCCCTCTTTCCTTCCCTACATGTTGGGAAGAATTTTGGCAAGCCGGTGCATGTCCAGGGCAACCAGGATGGAGAAGGGCCTCTTGACTATGTCATGTGATGATCAAAGAAATTAGAAATATGCAGCCTGGCAAAGAGAAGACTTGGAGAGAATATGATTCCTATTTTCAAGGGACTAAAGTTCTGCCTTGCAGAAGAGGGATTAATCTGCTTTGCTTTGCTCCATTAGGCAGTGTGGGAGGAGAACATACAAAGAAGCAGATTTCAGATTAATATAAGGAAAATTGTTCTACTTTGAACTAGTCAAAAGTGGCATGAGATTCTCAGGAAGTTGTAGACTTCCCTTGAATCTGGAGTTGGAACCACTTGGATTCCATGACTGAATTCTTTTTCAACTCTAAGATTCTGTAATGTTCTGATTCTCTGGGGAAGATATATAGTCACGAGGCCTAGAAATGACTACAGAGAAAAAGCCCCACAAAGTTAGGGCTAATTTATACGACTCGTAGCATGGCTAAATTTCTTACTGCTTATAGCTGTTGGATTTTGTACAATTTCTCACCCTGGGTTATGATAAAAGGCTCAAGGCTTTTATTGTAGAATTGAAGTAACTTGTCCTTCATTGAGTTAACTTCCATCACATGACTGGGGTGTCTATTTAGGCTAGTCCAGGCCTACTTGTTAAGTTCACTTTACTTTGGACATAAATAACTGAGAATTAACAGAGTTATAAGGTTATAAGGTCCGAGAACAAGAAGGAACCTCAGACATCTAGTCTGACCTCTTAGTTTTACAGGTGAGAAAACCAAGGCCGATGGAAGATCAGGTACCTAGCTAAGGTCACATTACTAAAAGGTATTAGAGGTGAGATCTGATCCCAGGTTCCCTGACTCTAGAGCAGGAGTGCGCTCATGTTTTAAATATTAAAAATGCTATTTCTTTGTGAACTTAGAAGCAGAATATATCCATGTTAGTCTGCTCTTGAATAGTCCATTTGTGTCTTCAAAATTATGTGTTTATGGGAAAGACAGAGATGGAGAAATGCATATTGAAAAAGGAGGGAGAGGAGAGAAGGAAGTGAAAGAGAGAAAGGGGGAAGGAGAAGAAACTACATTTGGCCCTTTTATTACATTTCATACTTATTATGTATATTCTACTGTTATGGTAAAGATGAAGGTCTCTATGTACAAATATTTAATATGACCAATGAAAAAAAATCATCTAGTCTTTTTCCTTGCCTTGACTGATTTGATAGGACCTTCCATATAAGTTCACTCAAATGACTGACCATAATTGTTCTATGGAGGAATAGGGACTCCCAATTGGTTTGTAGAACCAGGCAAAATTCACCTTGAAATAATAAATATTGAAAAATAATTAAAAAGGGAATTGTGAAATAAATTGAAGCTTTCTAGACAACCATTGATAAATGAGCAAAAATATTATTTATTTGCCTCTTGACCTCTAAATAATCAGCATTTTCCTTCAACTGAAAAATGGCTGAATACATTATGGTATATTAATGTCATAGAATATTATTGTTCTGTAAGAAACGACCAGCAGAATGATTTCAGAGAGGCCTGGAGAGACTTCCATGAACTGATGCTGAGTGAAATGAGCAGAACCAGGAGATCATTGTACACGGCACTAACAAGACTATATAATGATCATTTCTGAAGGGCATGATTCTCTTCAACAATGAGATGTTTCAAACCAGTTCCAGTTGTTCAGTGAAGAAAGCCAGGGAGAGGCCTGTGGGCTCTGAGTGTGGACCACAACACAGCATTTTCACACTATCGATGTTTTCTTGCATTATGTTTTCCTTCTCAGGTTTTTCTTTCTTTCTTCTTGTAGATCCAGTTTTTATAACTGTATAAATAGGTATACACATATTTGATTTGTCAAGTATTTTAACATAATTAACATGTATTAGAATTCCTGCCATCTAGGGGAGAGGATGGGGGGAGGGAAAAATTTGTAACAGAAAGCTTTGCAAGGGTCATTGTTGGAAAAAGTATCCATGCATATGTTTTGCAAATAAAAAGCTTTTATAAAAAAGGGAAAAAAAAATAATCAGCATTTGGGTTCCTTGCTATTTCTACAAAAGGACCTCAAACTTATTCAACACATTAATTCATTTAATAAAATTTTTTCATTGAGCCAATGCCAAGTATTGTGCTAAATACTGGAGAAGCAAATACAAAAGGAAAGATAGTCCCTTTCCTTGAGAAACTTACATTCTGATTAAGGAGATGGCGTACAGGGATTGAAGCGCTGACTGATTATTATGGTCTGCAAAGTTTCAGGGATAGTGAGTCAGGCCATATAAGAGTTGATTGACATATTATTCCCGGAAGGTAGATTTCCCCATAGTTTCAGAAGTGGAGAATGGGATGGAGAAGAGGATATAGGTTTGAGAGCAAGGATGTTGGTAAGTCTTGTGAGAAGATGACTGGGAGTTGAGAGTAAAGTGAAATATGGCTGAAATAGTGATCCAGGCAGGCAGTCATCAATAAGGACAGTGGATCCCAGAATGGAAGTGTTAAGGAAGGAAGGAAGGGTGAAAACCTTCAGATTCTGTGACAAAGCTTCTATATGCTTGTTAAGAAGATCACTATGGAGAAGGGAGTGATGGCACTCCTTGAAATTAAAGAAAATTTGACAACTGGACAAAGGAATGAATGAAATGGCAAAGATTCGTCCTTGATTCCTCTCCCACTTTTATCAGTGTGACTGTCCTTTATTCCTTCTTCATATGTACCATTAATATTGTTCCAGTGGGACAGGAATCTATTTTTTCCGACATTTTATGACATATATCCCATAGGGCTTTAGCTGCCCTTGAGAATGAAAATGTCAGGGTGATATTTAGCATTCATTTTTATGGGTCTGTGGGTAATGTTTGTTCATCTATAATGATCCAAAGGAGGCTGTTCAAATTGAGCAGTTGGAGCTTTAGCCCTACTAAATATTCTAGTGGATGAAGAACTTTCTATGTATGGAGCTTCTAATGAGTTAAAAAGGAATTTGCAACAAAGTTTAGGTTTCCAACAATATGGAGACATATAAATCTAGTTTGGTTCATTTTGAATCATGCACAATTTCCTGATGCCTAATTTTATTTTGACTGAGGGTAATAGGAAGGGATCATAATGAAGATGACTGTTATAAGATGTCTTGTTAAATCTTTGGCCATTGTGTTCTTGCTCATTGTTATTCCCTCAATTTCCTTAATACCACTCTACTTGTCCAAATCTTCTTCAACTTTTCAAGTCTACCTCATGTCATTTTCTCTATGAAGTACTAATATAGAAGCCATCTTTTTTTTTTGTATTCCCAAGATGCTTTGTAGTTCTTACTCTTCCTTTGTACTTTCATACCTATTGTCTTATTCTCCCTCTCCCAGCACTGAGAATAATGCCTTGCACATAGTAGGTGCTCAATAAAAATTTTTATTGAATGAATTAATATATTGAATTAATTATAGACCCTTTTATGGGAATAGCAAGGAATCCAAATGATGATTATTTAGAAGGTACTGTGGAGGCTAAAGAGCTTATTTAATGGGAGGTCACTGTGAATTTACAATTAACATGATAAATGTTCATCTTGTGCTAAAATAATAGTCATGGTATATGTAGAAGAACACAGCTTGATTAAGTT
Organism: Myrmecobius fasciatus; assembly: GCA_023553655.1. Taxonomy (NCBI): domain Eukaryota; kingdom Metazoa; phylum Chordata; class Mammalia; order Dasyuromorphia; family Myrmecobiidae; genus Myrmecobius; species Myrmecobius fasciatus. Next base: position 785,550 of record JAJPUD010000239.1, read on the forward strand.
GATTAGCCCACATGCCTTCTTATTGGTTCCAGCCTCAATTTTGAGTTGTGCTCAAGAGAAGTAAAAATTACATCTCTGTCTCTACATCATTAAGAAAGTGATAATACTGGAGTGATTTTGTTGCATTGAATATCAGAGATGTCTTGTAGAGATGTCAACCAATGACTTGGTTATTTGTTGAAATTAACAGAGTAGATTCTATTGTGGATAAAAATTATAAATCTGAATGAGTTGAGCATAAATATATAAGGACTTACTTGGCTCCTCTTTCTGGATCCCACTATTTTTTCCCACTGGGTAGATTTAAAGCTTGCCTGTACATTTATCTTTAATTTAATCCTTAAATAGATAGAATATCAGGAATTCTCTGTACTTCAGTACCTCTATACTGAGTCTTGTTGGAAGTCCCACTGATCTTGTTACTCCACTGTTTTGTAACTGATTTTCCTGATATTAATCTCAGTCTTTCTCTGGCTATATCCCCAATCTGATGCCTTATTTCCCTAATGCAATTTACATTGCCGCTTGATTATTGATGGCTTGGTTCTCCTCGTATCACCTGGTACTGTTCCCCTCACCCTCCAAGGATAGACACACTACAACTTGGAAATGGGATTGGGAATTCTGGTTAATGGTATTTGCGCCTTATTTGTCCCTTTATACCATAAACTGTTTTCCTGGTTTTAAACCCCTCTTTTTATTCATATCTCTGAATTTTTTTTCTAAAACCTGAACCAAACCAAACCACTCCCCACCCTCAAAACCCAAACTTCTGAGTGCATTCTAACATTTGACTTTTGTCTATTCCTGTGATTTGATCTCAGTCTTACCTTTCTCATCCCTCACAGGTCTGGTTTATACTATTGGTACTCAATTGCAATTATGGTAATAATAGCATGGAAGAGTGTTAGATTTATAAAGAGGACAATAGAAAGTGACTTTTATTTTTGAATACAAAGAATGAATTTCATTTTCCAATTAATATTCTCAGCAACATTCCTGGTTTACTCTAGCCAGTATTTATGGGGAATCAATACACATTGGGTGTGGATAATAGCAAAATTTTGTGTTTAGATAGTTTTGATTACTCTGAACATGGAAATTTTTCATTTTCAGAAGAATAGTACTTTAATACCTGAAAATGCATCTATGGTGAACTAAATTGCCACTTAAAAATACACCATCAATGAAATGCTCATAGTTGTTTTCAGAAACATAGGAGGAGTTTAACAGAATTTTGGAGCTATGAGGAGTTTCAGTGCCCATCCAGGCCATCTGTACATAAAAAAGAAACCTCATTCTAGCACGTAATTATCTGAGATTGCTCATAGTGTTAGAGTTATATGCATTATGCTTAAATTTATCTCTATGCAACTTTTTATTACTTCTAATTGTATCCTCTTGGGCAAAGCAAAAACTGTCTAATAGCTTTTAACTAGTCAGTCCTTGCCTGAAACAGACAGACCACAAGGGTCCTGGTCAAACCTCTCACTTACCCGTCTTGGGTCAGTCTCTGCACTTGCTGTCTTGCTCCTTGTGTGGGTCTCCTCTGTTTCTCTTCATTATCTTCCATTCCCCTTGTATGGATTGCCTTCCTCCACTTTAATATTAGCTTCTTGGAATAAGGGACCATCTTGTTTTCTTATTTTTGTATCTTTAGAGGTTAGCAATATGCCTTACACATAGATTGAGCTTAATAAATATTTCTCTCTTTCGGTCCTTCAAACAATTGAAAACAGCCATCATGATGTTCAACAATGAGATGATTCATTTGAGTATGGATTAGATATATGAAGTGACAATTGTTTAGTGATGAAGAAAGCTATCTACACCCAGGCAAAGGACTGTGGGAACTGAGTGTTATTCACAATATAGCATTTTCACTATTTTTGTTGTTTGTGTTTTATTTTGCTTCTCTCTCTCTCTTTTTTACTGGTTTGATTTGATTTTTCTTGTGTGGCACAATAGTTGTATAAATATGCATGTATATATTATATTTAATATATATTTCTATCATGTTTAACATGTATTGGACTACTTGCCATCTAGGCGAGGGTGTGGGGGAAGGGGGGAAAATGGAGCACAAGGTTTTTTGCAAGGGCTAATGTTGAAGAATTATCTTTGCATTTGTTTTGAAAAATAAAAGGCTTTAATAAAAAAAAGAAAACAGCCATCATGACTTGCTGTCACTTCAAATCTTTTTTTTTCTCTTTGCCATGGTTAATATCCTTTTAGTCAGACAATCTCCATATGACACAAACTTGAAGTTTGTTGGATTTCCTCTTCTGAATGTCTTCCGTGTCCAATCACTGTTTCCCCAAGGTGATTATATATCTGTGTGCAAGTATTCTTGGATGTGGTGATACTGAAGTCCCAAGAAAAATCAGAAACACGGTAATAAAGCAATGGTATTTCTCAACTTGTGGTTATCCATTTTCCAGTCTGTAATCTTTTCCCCCTTTCCTTCCCTATCATGGCATATATCTGGAAAATAAGTTAAAGAAGGGAAATAGTTTTTAACTGGCAATTACCCATTGTCTTTTATGTTGTCAGTCACATTTTAGCCTCTCCTTGCCTTCTTTTATGAGCTTTTGATTTGATTTCTGTTTTCAGCAGCACATTAATCAGCTAATGATTTTTTTTCCTTTCTGCTTCTTAGAATATGGTGTGTGTGTGTGTCTGTGTGTGTGTGTGCGCACGTGTTGTAAACATTTATTTCAGATGCAGAGTATGTCAATTCTCAGCTAGCTAGGAAATTCAGATGGCATATTAAGAAAAAAGAGGAAAAGATATTTTGTTATTGTATTTATATATAGGAAAATGGGCTAACATGTTTGTGCCATGGTCCTTAAAAACTTCAAATGTATTAGTAGCTTAGAAAAAAAGGAATGAGGCTTTACAAAAGAAAAAAAATGCAAGTTTTTTAGGAGGAGCTTGTGAGAAGCAGTGGATGTAATGTACAGAACCAATTTTTATGGGAGGCAGTTGATATCTCCTCATCAAACAAAATATATGCTCTGGAATACTTCTTTCATTTAGTCCTTTGCTCAGAAGATTCTGTGAACTGGAGAACTTATCACCAATTTAAATTAGATGTGACCAAATAGAGCTGCTCATCTTTTTCATGAATCTTCTAAACAAGAGTCATACATAATTTGTTTACTCTCCACTCTCCCTGTACTATCTATTTAATCTATAATAGTCTTGCTGAATTATCCTTCAAAATGCCTCATGAATGCATGCTTCTCTCTTTTTTCCTTCCTGGTGGGAACAACTCGAATCCACAGAGTAAACTCTAACTAGCTCATCTTAAATTCAGAAGATTTAAGCCAGACTCTTTCAAGAGTTCCCTCTATTCCTGTCATTGAAAAAAAAATAGATTCAAATAACTCCTTGGTCATGTCCATTGTCTTCAGCATTAAAGGCCGCGACACAGATGTCTCCTCAAGAGAAGAAACAAACCCTCTTTCTTTAAGGGAAAGTAATAGGGAAGTCTTGAAGTATGAAGGTTTTGGGATGAAAGATAACTTTTGTTTTGGACAAGTTACATTTAAGATGCCTATGGAATCTGGGTGTGAGATTAGGGCTGGGTATTCTTTTCTTAGTGGCTTAACTTTCTCTTAGTTTTCTTACTATTTGTTCTTCAGTTTCCTTTACAGATACTTTATTTGTGTTATGTCCACTACCTATCAGTGTCCCTCCAAGGCTCTGTTCTATGTACCCTTCTATTTTCAATTTAAACTGTATCACTTGATTGAGCTTCCATCATCATCCCCATCCCCAACCCCATCCCCATCATCACCGCCATTACCATCACCACCACCATCACTGCCACTTATATAATGCTTTAAGGTTTGTAGTGAACAAATGTTCTCTTATTTGATCATGACTTAGTTATCTATGTGGAGAGGATTTTCAGATTTTTATATCCAATCTCTTTTCCTCCTACCCACCCAGGCTCATAAGCTCAGTGTTTCCCTTGACTCCGTACTGTCCTTCACTTCATATATCTAATCCATGCTCAAATCTTGTCATTTCTATTGCTATAACATCCTTTGTATATGTACCCTCCTTTCCATTCATTTAGACATATCTCTTTCTGAGGTCCTCATCACATCATCCTAATTTACTGAAATAACTTTCAAATTGATCTCCTTATTACAGTATCTTCCTTCTCTAATCCATCCCTTACTTAACTATCAATGGGTGATTTTTTTTTTCTGAGGCAATTGGGGTTAAGTGACTTGCCCAGAGTCACACAGCTAAGAAGTGTTAAGTGTCTGAGTCCAGATTTGAACTCAGTTCCTCCTGACTTCAGGGCTGGTGCTCTACCCACTGTGCCACCTAACTGCCCTGGTGATTTTTTTTTAAGTTTAGCTCTGATCATATCACCTTCATGCTCACTCAGTGTTATGGCTCTCTACCTTTAGGATCAAATATTAATTACTTTATTGGGTATTTATATCTCTTCATACACTAGTCCCTTCCTATCTTTGTAGTTTTCTTATATGTTAGTACCCTCTATGAAATCTCCAATTCAACTAACTAATGTACTTGCTGTTTCTAGTAAATGGCACTCCATTTCATGTATCCATATTTTTGGATTGATTATAATACTCTGGCCCCTCAAGTCACCTCTTAATTTTTTTCAGTACTTAGCTAAAATCTCACCATCTTCAGGAGACATTCTTAGGGTCCCAGATGCTAACCCTTTCCCTTTTTGATGACTTTCATCTCCCTTGGATATATCTTTAATATATTTAGTTGTATGTCTCCCCCTCAACATGACCTCCATTAGAATCCATCCTTCTTCAGAGGAAGACTTATTTTTCCTTTTTTGGCTAAACTTCCTACCTAAGAAGCCCCATTTCTTGAAAACTAAGCCATCAACACCTGCTGTAATACTTCCTTAATGCTATATATGCCTATTTGACCCCTGCCAATTACCTTTATTGCTCTTTGTTATTATTGTGGCATCTTTTTTTATTAATTAATGTCCTTTGTGTTCATATCATTGTTTTTTCCTCATACCTCTCCCCCCCATTGTAAGTAAGCCTTGCCTTTTAAACTAGAAAAAAAACAATTCAAATAATTCTGTGCTCCATCTGAAAGTAAATTTCAGAATCCCTACTCACTGACCTCTCCAACTGTACCAGAAGTATTTCATCACTTGCTTTCCATCACTGCTTCTTTCTACTTGGCCTTGATCTTGTGCCTTGTTCTTGGCTAGCACATTTTCCTACCATCTTTGCTTCTTTGGACCAATCTCCTATTTCTAAACCTACCTTCTGAAATCATACCTCTGAATGCCCTAGAATAACTGGCTGGTCTCAGCATTCCCATTTTTATATTACCCAGCCTTTGTTCAATTGTATCCTTTTGTTGGGATTTTCAGTCATAGCTTTCCTTAGTCTTGGCTTATGAACCCACTACCCAAACACTTATTCATGACAGCTATGGAATTGGAGTGAAACAGTGGACTCAATATTTAGGGGTAGAAACAACTGCCAGTATTACCTTCTGTTCCCAAGGAAGAGAATTTGGAAACAAAATTTTAGAGACCAGTGTTCTTGCCAGCCTCTGACATTCATTGACTGGTGTCATACAGGACAAAAGAGTTGACAGTGTAACACTGTGCTTTGGAGTCAATCAATCAGCAAACATTTTTATGTTCTTACTATGACAGATATTGTGCTAATTACTGAATATACAAAAATAAGCAAAATCAGGCTCTCAAGGAGAATATATTTTAATCATGTGGGATGGGATATAAATAATTAGTTTTACATAAGAACTATACTAAGTAGATGGAAAATTGCCCTGGAATGAAAGGTATGAGAACTAGGAGGGACCAGAAAAGACCTCTTACAGAAAGTAGTGTTTGAACCAAATCTTGTGAAAAGACATAGTTTTTAAGACGTGAAGGAGAGGGAGCAGAGCATTTTGATCATGGGTGAGGAGCACAGAGATTAGAGAGTGAATATATTTTGCTAAGAACAGCAAGTTATATTACAGAATGTATAAGGAGAATGAAATTTGTGGTGACTGGAAAAATACAACGGGGACAAGGTAATGAAAAGTTTAAATGTCACCAATTAGCACCAGCCCTGAAGTCAGGAGGACCTGAGTTCAAATCTGTCACTTCACCCCAATTGCCTCAGCACAAAAGCAATTGGAATTTATATTTGATTGTGGTGACAATAGGGAACCAATGGAATTTATCAAATAGATAGTAACATAGACTTCTATCTTAGAGGACTATTTGGCAGTAATGGGAAAGATTTATTAGAAGGGGGAAAAACTGAAAGTAGAGAAACTAATTAGTAACATATTAAAACACTCCAGGTGAGAGACAGGCCAAAAGGGACATATGAAGAGATATTGTGGAGGTGGACGATATAATTTGGAGGTAGAAGAGGCAAGAATGATAATTCTGAGGTTATGAATCTTCTTAAATTATTAGTTCATCAGAGATCATATGATATAACATGATATTTCAGGGCAAAAGCATCAAGCATGTTACATATAATTGGCATTTTATAATTACAGTGAAAAGGGGTGTCAGCTTACAAGAATATCACAATATAAGCTTTCCTAACCCATTTCCTTGGAATTATAACAATGACATAACAGTTTACAGATATACATGTTTTTATATATGTGTATATACCTATATAAAAAATGACATAATGGATAAAGAACCAGCCTCTCAAATAGGAATGTCTAGATTCAATTCTGGTCTCTGCCATATTTGGTATTATCCTGTGCACATCAATTCATCTTTCAGAGCTCCAGGAAGCTAAGCTTATAAATTGCAGAACAGTAATTTTTCAGCATCATTAGAGGGAATTTGCACATTATGTGTTTCCTATATTAATGAAATAATAGTCCTAGACCTGAATAATGGTAATAATAATAATAATAACAATATGAATAAATGTGGTAGAGGAGAAAAGGCACTAGATTTGGAGCCAGAATACCTCATTTTGGCCCTTCCATTTACAGATTTACAGTTTAGGTACTTCTTGAAATCTTAGTTTCCTTATTTGTAAAATATGGGTATGGACTAGATGATTCTAAGTTCCTTCCAGATATAAATTGATTATCTATGATCATTACCTAACAACATATATTGAATGAAAATTCTTCCTTTTGGCTAATTGAAATTTCAAATTTGTGGTTCCAGGTAAGACTATTTCATTCTTTTCTACCTTTAATAAACTTTCACATACTTGAGGACAATCATTAGCTATCTAGCCTCACCTCTTTATTCTCTACAATTCTTGGGACTTCGGTTAAAATTCCCATTTTCCAATTTTCAAATTAATTCTATTTGTACTTGGCTTGCCAGTTTCTTGATTTCTCCTTAGAAGACCAAATTAGATGCTAGACTTTTACAAAGGGCTCATAAACATTATATGTTAAGAAGGTTAACAAACCTCTTTTATTCTGGTTAATATAACTACTTTAACTAACCCCAGCATTAAAATTATACTGTAAGCCTGTATTTTCTGCTGACTCAAGATAAATTACCTCAAATTAATGCTAAATTATTGCCTTAGTAATTTAGAAAGAAATTTAGTCATTTTAGTCTGATGAGGTCATTAGACCATTGATTTAGAGTTGCAGATGACCCTAGAAGTTATATTGTCTGACCCTCTCATTTCACAGACCATGAAGCTAAAGCCCAGAGTTTAAATGACTAAGATACATAGATAGCAAGTAACAGAACTGAGATTTTAACCTAGATTATGTGATTTCACATCCAAAAGGAGACCTGCTTCCTTCTACAAATAAAGAAAGCAAGGTAATCAGAGATGGAATGACCCGCTTGAAGTCAGGTAAATAGTAAGTGGCAATATTGGGATTTTAACCCATTCCCCTGGCTTCAAATCCTCTGATTTCTCCATAAAATCATGCTTTTCCCTGCTAAAATGACTCATCAGTTTTAGCTTATCTTTATCTTTAAAGTTAGGGCATTAAACCTGATGATTTTTAAAGTGCTTTTGATTCTATGTCCTCCTAGAATAGTCTGCCTAAAGCTAAAGTTTTTGAAAAACAGATGGTTGTTATTCTTCATTCTCAAAGAGGACCAAAATGATATCACTATGTTAGAGTCCAGTTACCATATGTCCAAGCGTAGCTGATCAGATAAATATGATCTCAGAATGCTCTGCCACTGGTCGGTCACAAATAGTTCCTATGAACATTTGACTTCTCTAACTGCACATCTCACATTTCTTCTGATCTAATTCACTTCTGCTTTGCTGCTAGAGCATAACACCTTCTCTGATGAGGGCACACTATGCTGAGCGGTTCTGTGCCATTCTCATGTCAAGCAATCGTTTCTAAAGTTCTTAAGAGAGACTTTGAGAATATCCTTGTATTGCTTTCCTCACCATCTTTGTTAGCGCTTGCCATGTGTGAGTAGAGTTTGCTCATTAATTGCACTTACAGAAATATCACTTATATAGTCATCTGAAGTCCCCAAAATCATGTATCTTTAATGAAATTTATGTAATTGAAAGTGGTCTTGATATTCATCATCAGAAGATCAACCTAGCAAAGTTCATATACTATTATTATTATTTGGTTGTTCTTAGGGAAATGAATTTCTTAGAACAGCAAAGTCATAAAGTCAATATGCTCCATCAATTAACAAGCATAAATTTAGCATACATTATATGCTGGATACTATACTAGAAACAATGAATCTAAGAGAAACAAGAAATAGAATGTATAATGAAAAACACAATGTGAACTCTTTGTCTACAAGGAGCTTATATTCTGTTAATATTAAGGCAGTAGTGATCTGTTATAAAGTATCTGTGATAAAAGTAAGATAAGTAAATATTGAATTCATGTTATTAAATAGCAATAAAAATATCAAATGACTCTTTTTCTAAGGTTTAGTATTGCTTGAAGATTTTTTTGGTCAATGTTAAGATCATCTTGCTAAAATTTTGTGCAAAGATGTTTGTGGCTGGTCTTTTTGTAATGGCAAGGATTGGGGAATTGAGTGGATGCCCATTAATTGGTAAATTACTGAATAAGTTATGGTATGCCAATATAATGGAGTATTATTGTTGCATAAGAAATAATGAGCAAGATAATCTCAGAAAAGCCTTGAAAGATTTCCTTGAACTGATGCTGAGTGAAGTGAACAGAACCAGGAAACATTGTCCATAGTAACAGCAAGATTGTGTGATGATCAGCTATGACACACTGAGATCTTCTCTATACAGTGATTCAAGACAATTCCAATAGACTTGGGATAAAAACATCATTCCCCCTTGAAGAGAGAACTATGGAAACTGAATGTGGATCAAAGCATACTATTTTCATCTTTTTTTGTTTTTTTTTTCTTGTGATTTTTTTTACCTTTTCTTTTGATTTTTCTTTTACAACATGACATATATGGAAATATATTTAAAATGATTTCAAATGTATAACCTATGTTACATTCCTTGTTGTCTCAGGGAGGGGGTAGTTTAGGGAAAAAAGAGAAAAAATGGAGCTTAAAATCTTACAAAATGCATATTGAAAATAATTTTTACATGTAATTGGAAAAAATGAAATACCATTGAGAAAAAAAGAAATTATCCCATGTTTTGACCTTGGACATAATATATTATTAGTGTTAGAATAAAAGTCAGGAAACCTTACTTGGCTTGAAATTAATTAGGGAGCAATATGAGAATGGCATAAAGATGGCACAAATCTTTAATTGGAGCTCCTTAGACGTAGCTAAAGAAAGCAAATATCTTAAGGTGAGATATTTGTTTATTTCACCTATCTGCTTCTGACTTGAACCATGGATTGAAGAGGAGTTCTTACTAATTTTAGAATAGTATATTCTTCCCAGAAATCTCACCCATAAACCTTAACAAAGAATTCCAGGAATGAGACCATAGCTTTGGAGGCACTTACTCTGATGTAAGTCTTGGAAGTAGTGACTCATCTTCTGCCAATCACATCATAGACAAAGCACGGAGACAGGTATTATAGAGCAGTTGGGGTTAATTAAGTCTTCATCTCTAATGTGTTTAATAGTTTTCTCTTCCAAAAATGTCATCCTTTGGAAGCCATGTTAAAATACCATTATTTTACCTCTACTAGGTTTTTTTTTCCCTGAGTAGATTTCCTTGCATATCAATATATCATGGTTGGCAGTGTTTCACACTCTGGAGGAATATGATAAAATAACTAAAGCCATATAAAATATCATCCAACAACGGAGTATTAAGAATAGTGCAAATTGAATAGAGCTGCAAATTGTTTTACTTAAACTCTGACAACCTTGAATACTCACTTCCATCTGTCTATAAAATAGTCCTTTGGATAAATTTTTCACTTTGTCCTGAATATAAAAAATTTATCATATTTTGCCTCCCCTTTGCTCTCTGGGGGTGGACATACAGAGTACAAACACAAATCATGCTATAAAATTTAATGCACATCCCCTTTTCCTATAAATTGATAGATGAATTAATCACAATTTTTACTAAGTTTTTATTCTTTTCTGTACTGAGATGGTATATAGCCCAGATAAGGCATATACTCCCTCCATTTTTTTCTGATGAGGATCTGTCTGTATGTCCATCTGTCACACCCAAATACACATGTATACTTATATATACATACATAAGTAGACTGAAATAAAAAAGTTATATTCTGAATCCTAATGGAAGAGAGACAATCCCTGAGGCAGAAGTGCAAAAGGAGTACATCCTAGCCAAGGGTTGGACCAGTGCAAAGGAATGGGAATGGATAATAAAAGGCTAAGAGTTAGGGATAAAGAGAAGGCAAGTTTGATTGGATAGCAGAGAATAGAAGGGAGAGTACTTTTCAGTGATGTAGGAAAGGTAAGTGGAAATCAGGGTGTGAAGGATTTTAAAGGCTAAACTGTGAAGTTTATGTGTTTTATATTTTAAACCAGAGGCAATGGGGAGCCTCTCAGACTGATTGAATAGGGGAGTGACATGGTCAGATATGTGCTTAAGGAAAATCACTTTGCCAGCTGCCTGTAGAAAGATCTGGAGTTGTGAGAGAATTTGAGATCAATAGGAGGCCGCTGCAATAATCCAAGTGACAGGTGGTGAGGGCCTGAACTAAGTTGGCAGCTGTGTAAGTAACTGAAAAAGGGGTCAGATGCAAGAGGCGTGAAGGTAGGAAAGCCAAGATTTGACAACAGGTTGGATACATGGGGTGAAGCAGAGTGAAGAATAACACCAAGACATAACCTGGGAGATTGTAAGGAAGATGTTATCTTTAACAGAAATAGTGAACTTGGGGGAAGGAAAAAGTTTTCTGAGGAAAGATAATGAGTTCAGTTTTGGACATGGTAAATTTGAGATATCTCTGGGACATTTAGTTTGAAATGTCCAATTGGAAATTGGTGGTGAGCCTGAAGCTTATATCTGATTCTTGACAGGGTTAATTATTCATATCTGATTCTTGAAATTTAGTTTTTGAGTTTCTTTCCATCTTCTTTTTGATGTTTCCTATTATTTTCTGAAAGAGTCTCATTGTGGTAATCTTTTGCATATATGCTTTCTTTCAAAGTCTCAATGAAACTAAGAAGTGTATAGTTCCTTATATGTCTTTTCCCTTGAGACTAAATATTCTTCATGGCTTAAATTTTGAGTGTTTCTTTGGGGAGCATAAATGTGTCTGAAGGGAAAGGAAAGTAGGTGAGGTTATAGGATGAAAAGTTTAGGGCTACTTAGGTCACTCTTAGGAAAACCTCCCTGAAATGCCAAAGAACCTTGGCATTTATCTTTTAATTGTTTAGTTTTTAAATTTTTTTTTAAAAACTTTTAAATCTTGCCCCTCTCCCCAAAACAATACAGAGCCATCCATCATCTGAATTTCTTAGCTTTATATTGCAACAAAGAATAAATTCAGCTGATAGAATGATTAATTTAGCCAAAATTGCCTTAAAATTATTTACATGTTGTCCATTTGCATATGTTCTAGTTGGTATTGTGCATTTTAAATTTGTTATCCTTTAAAAGATAATAGATTATCTCTTCTCCCACCTGACACCTCTCTTAACCCTCAGTTCTAGAGATGGCTACCATTAAATGCAAATATGTTTATATCTATAAGATTATTATATTTATTATATATATTTATCATTTCTTTCCTTGAATGCATATAGTCTCTCTCTCTATGTAAATATATATATATATATACATATGTATATATATAAAACACTTTCTGTGTATGTGTTTCTCTGCTTCTTTCTCTGCCCTTCCCTCCTTCCCTCTCTTTCTCCTCTTCACTTTTTCTGTTTAATGATGTGGCAAAGTTAAATCTGTCTTCTATACACTGTCTTATCAGTCAGAATGAGAATGTGACTTCTGTTCTGAAATATAAAAACCATATTTGTTACAAAGGCTCAGAGTCTGTATGCTCAAACTGTATTTATCTCTCAAGTGCTTCTGATACATATTTCAGCCCATACACAAAAAAGGGAGGGATTTAACAAAGAACTCAAATCTAGGAAGCTTACATACAAATCGAAACAGCTTTGGAGTTGTAATTTTATGCAGGGGTCTGTCTCCCTCTCCTCCTCTGTTTTTTTGGTTCACTTCAGGGCCAGAATTTTAGCTTTTTAACTTTCTCTCAGAAGCAGTATTACAACTGAGCAGGCTCTCCCTATTAGCAGCTTGACTAGCTGAATTCTGGTTAGAAGAGAGTATGTCAGACCAATGTTTTAACTCAATCATATTTCTGCTTGGCTAGGCTAGGCTATCTCTTAAGCTTCGCAAAACATATATGCTTTGCAAAGGGTGGGATATGACTGTCCTTTCTCTCAGAAAGTAATATTTTTAATGCTTTCTAAATGTTTTTGGAAAAAAAATTATATGCTAGATCTATTAGGGAATATTATATCAATCTAACCAAGAATGGAATGGGGTTATTCATGCCTGAATGTTCAGTCATAATCTAAATGGTTTTAGTTATCTGATCTTCATGCCTCATTATCACTGTTTCAGTGAGTAGGTAGCTATCAGATATATAAAGAAATGGGCCACCTTGATGAATTTATGTTTCAATTCAATTTGATTCAATTCAATAGAGATTTATTAAGTACACATGCAAGTTTTGTAAAGGGAGGGATATGATGATCCTTTTTCAAGAGATTGAGATTTCAAAAGATTTCTCAATTCTTATGGAAATCACATATACTAGATCTATTTAATAATTTACTGTCAATTCAAGAGTGAAATGGGCTTATTCATGCATGAGTGTTTGTCCATAAACTAAATTATTTCAGCTGTCGGATCTGAATTCCTCTATTATTATTGTTTCCATAAGCAATATCAGATAATCTTACTTCACTGACCTTTTGTAATTCTGTTAAGTCCCATTCAACATGTTCTAGATGCAATCCTTAATGCTGGTGACAAAAAAAGCAGAAATGGCAGCCCTTGTCCTCAAGCACCTTCAATTCTATTTGCAAAAAGGAGCTCACACTCTATAAGAGCATCGGTAAACACAGATTCCTATATATTCTAGTCTTATGTTTACACATATGTTCCCAGCAGAAATGTTGGAGAATATAAATAGATAGAAATGAAAACACAAAGGATTTCATCAATACATAATATTATGAATTCATTCTCATCTTTTTCTGATGAGGTTTAGATAGAAATTGGACTGGGACAAATTCCCATGCCCCTATTATTTTTTCATATTTAATATTCTATGGACTATTGCATGGGTGAATAGACTAAATATACCTTTAAGACAATTCCAATAGCATATAGACATGACATGGAAATTATGTTCCCATATGCTTTTCATTTTTCTGTGATATTTTCAAAACTTTTCATTCTATGCAGTTTGGAAATTATGGGTGTTTGCCTTAAAAACCTTGTTCTTAAACTCTTGAGAATCAATAGCATGTCTGAGTGGTGGTAGGCAATAGTTTTGTCTCTAATGATTATGTAGTCATCATTAATTTCTTGTTTTCATTATTTCCAGTGGGGTTCAGATAGAGAAAGATTTGGGACTAATTGCTATCTGGCTATCATTGTTTTATATTTAACATTCTAGATAGACTTTAAGCCTGAAAGTTGTAGGGAAACCTACTTCCATAGATAGAAGAAAACTTCTATCACATAACTTACCTTATGTGAGTTAGTATAGTGGATAGAAGGCTAAAACTGGATCAGAAAGACCTGAATTCAAATCCCTTTTCGAGACTTACTAGATGTGTAACCCTAGACAAGTCACTTAATCTCTGTCTGACTCAGTTTCCTCAATTATAAGATGGTGATAATATCTTAATCACAAGGTTACTGTAGAGAATCAAATGAGATAATATTTGTAAAGTGCTTAGCACAAAGCTGACGTAATAAATATTTATTCTATTTAAGTTTTATGAATACAAATATTAATAGATGAATAATTAATAAAATAACAATAATTTTGATTCTCCTTAGCTCTCATTTCAATTAAATCACAGGTCCAGTTTCTAACTTATTCACAATGTTCTATGGGATTTTTAAAAATGAGGATAAAACAACTGCTTTTTGGGGATAGATGAATATAATTATTAGGCTATAAGCTACAGTTACAGTCTTTGTCAATGGACTTGTTTTTGGAAGGTCAAGGAGGAGTAGCTCCTCTGATATAAGAGCTTACTAAATCTCCTCAGTGCTGTGCATCCACCTTTAAGGGTCTACTTGATTCTCACAACTGTTACCTGTGACTTCAAGAAGCTATAGCATATGCATTGGCCACATGCCAGTAAAACCATCTCAGCTAATCAACTAAACTAGGTTAAGCATAATCAACAGGTATCACACCCATTGGTAAATTGGGGGAATGTCTATCCTAGGGATGTGGAGACTTCTGGCAGAATGGATGGATGAGAACAATTTGCTACAAGAACCATAAAGATGGCAGAAGCAGGTACTATGGGGAACCTAGGGCTTGGCCAGACTGTAGACGCCAAGGTCATTGCTACATCCTAGGACATTGTCAGGTGTTTTGATTTTTGTCTTGCCACTGGATTTCAATGACTCTGAAAGGGATAGTGAGAGTGATGACTTTGAACCTGTCTGCCTCAGTTTGAACCCAATTCAATTGCTATTCAAGACATCATTCCATGATGTTATTGACTCTCTTTGAAATGAAGGATAAATGATATCAGTCATCATCATGTTATATTATTATTAATTATTATTTCACTGTCATATATTGATATATAAAATATCTATCTATATATCTGTAAGCATATCTATCTACCTATCTATTTATCTATCAATAATTATTGGTCCAGACCAGTGGTTTCTTTAGTGTGAGGAACTCCAAAGGGGAAACTCTACCAATACAGTTAGAGGATTGAGAATATTGCCTACAAGCTCTGACTGTGCTAAGTCCATGATCTCATGGAGCTAGCAGATATTGAAGTAGAACTTATCATACCTTATAGTTTTAGGAGACTGAGAAATAAATTGAGGCCTTAGTGGTAATTCCATTTTATAGATGGAGAAATTGAGGTCCAGTGAAAGTTGATTTGCTAAAATTTATATAGAGACAATAAGTAACAGGGCAGGGTTTTGAATCTGTGTGTTCTGACATAAAAAAAATTCAGCACTCTTTCTACTGTTTCAGGTTTTCCCATTTTCACAGCCCAGTCTACTCTGCCATCCTATTTGTCACCATCATTATTATTATTGTTGCTAACATGTGCTTGCTTGGGTTTATGCATTTTAGCATACCCATTTGGGTTCCTTGTTACTAGAGAAGAAATTTATATTCTCTTTTCTACATTATAGAATGCTGAAATAATAAACAACATTTTTATTTTCCAAAAAGGATATTAACCTTAAATTTACTTATATGGCTCACATGATTACTATCCTTCCATGTCACATCTTCCCAGCTACAAACTCATCTTATCATATTTGTTGTCATGCATAGGTTCGTTTATAAAAAGCAGAATAACATTAAATTCTCTTGGGTTTTTTAGAAGTGCTAGTTTGAAAATACTCTTGACTTCAGTTCTAACTAAAATGAAAGTTCAATACATCAGAAAGTTCAAGTTATCCTGAATGAGTATTTGACTAAATTCAGCTGAGTGTATGAAAAAACAAAAATTCAATTGACTTAAAAAAACTAACCTACACGAATCCACTCTTAGGGTTTTCCCCCTTTATCTAATTAGTCTATGTACATAGACACAGCCACCGAGTCAATGACAGTTACTGTACAAGAATGCTAATTGTGGAATCTGAAGCCCTGGCTCTAATCTAAACTTATGCTTTCCAGTGATATAAATTCAGGATTTACCTTCTCTTAGACCAAGTTTCCTTAAATATAGAATCAAAATATTAACAATTTCATTACATGCCTTACAATATTGAAATAGGAAAAGCACTTTGTAAACCTTTAAGTGCTGTGCTACTTCTAATTTTTAATTTTAAGTATAACTTAATTAGTAATTATTCAAATAATTTTAAATTTTATTTCATTCAAATTTATTGCCTTATCATTTAATCATTACTGTTTTCTAACTGTAGAATAATTTTTTAAAAAATGAAATGAAAGGAACAAAAGAAAAGAAAAAGAAACTGTGGTCCCAAGTGATAGTCATGGGTCTGATCACTGGGCTTATTGTTATCAGAAAGATCTGAGTTCAAATCTTGACTGTGATATTAATTTCTGAACCACCCTGAATTTATCTCTAATCCTCAGCACCTTTGTATGTAAATGATTGTTGTAAATCTTGTAATGTCAACTTCAAAGAGTTGCTGCTTGGCTCAGACAAGATCATACCTGAAAAGCCTCTTGAAAACTTCAAAGCACTATATGTGTTCACTTTTATTAGATAGATAACTATATTGGAACTATAATTTTATGAGAATGGGCAGTGCTTGACTAGCAACTTCTCCTACCAATTTTAGCTTTAGAGAGTTATGTGGGGACATAAAGAGCATAAATGATTTGTCCTGGCTCACCTAGGCAATGTGTGACAGAGGGAAATTGGATAAGATGATGCTGACTGACCTCCCTGCTTTGTTTTAAGTTCCAACTATAGAAAACCTTCCCCAACCCTCTCAATTCTAGTTCCTTCTCTCTCTCTTAATTATTTCCTATTTATCCTATTTGTAACTTGCTTTCGATTATTTGTTTGCATGTTGTCTCTTACATTAGATTGTAAGCTCTTTAAAGACAGGCAGGAGCTATCTTTTATATCTTTCTATAACTCCAGGCCTTGGTACTGGGCCTAGTACAAAATGCTATTGATGCCTTGATGATGATCATGATGATAATAATGTTAGTGAAAATATGTGATTTTGCATCATTAGAACAAAAAGCTCTTGTCACAATATTAATTGTGGAATAAGTCCTATAAAATCATGAACTTGGAAGAAGACTCACAGGAAAAATATGAGAATAGGAAAATATGAGAATAGGTCTCCAATAATATGAATAATAAATACGTAAGTAATATGGAGCTGCTAAAGATAGAGGAATTCCTACTTGATTCTGAAAAGAATCCTCTAAATTTTTTTTCAAGTCAGTTTGCATTTATATTAATATTAAAAAAAATTAAATGCAGTCAATTAGCAGACATTCAGAATGATGAAAATAGGGGAAAGAAGAGGTTGTGGAGAGGAGGAGACAGAAAAATACGTGGTCTGTGTGGGGAGATAAATAGTGAAGGGGGCAGAGAAAAGGGGAAAGGAGAAGTAGGGAGAGAGATGGAGAGGTGCATCCATCCAAAGTCCAAAATTTGAAGGAATTTAAAGGTCTAAAAAGTTTTATTTTAGAACCTTTTTCTTTCTCTTCCTTCTACCAAAATCTCCTCTTTTTCTTTTTTCCTTCAAGTATTTCCTTTGAAGCTTCTGGTGGAACCCATATTAGAAGCTGTTGAAGTACTATAAGAAATCCTTTTTTTGGAATCATGACCAGAATATCACATGGCATTGAAAAGACATATACACATGTGTACATGAATGCATGCACATATATGTTATATGTATATATGAATGCATTTTGTGTAAATGAACACAAATATAATAAAACATAACAAAATTAATATAATATTATATGATATGACATAAAATACCACACACATATTTCAGTTTTGCAAGTCCTAGAAAGTCTAGGAAACCTTTGACTTGGGGGAAAGGTGGGAAATTTAATTATGGATTCTTATCACACTCATACAAGCTAAACCTTAAAGAGAATCTACTGCATATTTCCTCCCCCTCTTATAATAAGAAAAGATCAAAAGTTAGCATGTCTGAGGAATTCACTGTGATGTCCCTTTCATGATGAACTCTGGGTGGTATTTTTCTCTGTGATGATTAAAGGCTCTTTCTCAGTTTTCTAATACCAAATGTTCTAGCACATAGTAGGATTAAAATGCCTTCTCAAATGCTAAAGTAAAAATGCAAAAATAGTAAACATCAAATTTCTCAGGGATGACACAGTTTACTTGATCCACATAATTTTTAAAATAGACAATTTGCTTAAGAAGGAATATTGCAACTATATTCATTATTGATTAACACCTGTATAACAAACCTATATATATTTCATTTCAGCATATTTCATTATGGGTAGCAAGTTTTCAGTGCTCTTTTCTGCCTCTAGGATAAAAGACAAACTTATTTGATTGGCACTTGAATATCTTCATAGTATTACTGCAATCTACCTTTTTAGATATTTCCCATTGTTCAGCTTCATCTTGTTCTGTCTTCCAGCCTAATATGTTACTTGCTACTTTTCTTGTCATCTCCCCCTTCTATTGTTATCCCTTCTCATCCTCCACTTCTTGGACTCTTTATAAGTCTCCTTTCCAAGATCTCAATTCAGATACTATTTACAACATATTAGCTCTCCCTCTACCACCCACCATTTTTTTTTCTTTAATTATACTTTGCATTTACTTATCTGTGTATAAGTGTCTTTTCAAAGATCTCAACTCAGGAACTATTTATTATTAATAATATACTATTTATTAACTGTTCCTCTTTTATTTAATTATACTTTGCATTTGCTTATCTGCATATGTGTTGGGTTCTTCTCCAACTAGACACCCTTACTCCCCTAGTAGAATGCAAACTCTGAGAAACAGGGATGATTCTTTTTAACTTTTGATTTTGCCACATCACTAGGTGCTTAATAAATGTTAATTTTTTAATTGAATTTTAATTGAATTGAATTCTATGTATGTCACCATCACCATCATTTTTATTTATATTACTCAGTTCAACTCTGAGTTCTACTTGGACATGTTATTTCATTTGTGAAGCAAGCAAATTAGTGTATGTGTGTGTGTGTGTGTGTGTGTGTGTGTGTGTGCTTTATGTATACATCCTCAATTGTCATCCCAATTCCCCCAGAAGTAGCTCTATGAAGATGCCATCTTGGCATCCTGCATATGCACAAGACCCCATTATATACATACATATGTAAGAGAAATTCCCTCATTCACTATCAGAAAAAAATCCATTTCATTAATTAATATTCATTATATGTTAGAAGCAAAACCACTTCTGTGAGTCAAAAAGTCCTGACAAGTCCCACAGTTCAGCTGATTCTACCTGTTACTTAAATAAAATAAAAGATTTCAGAATGAACAGGGAAAATGATATTGCTGCTCATAGTTATAGGAATATGACTAATTTATATCAGAAGAAAACTGCTAACATCATAATATTATTTTTTTTATATAAGAAGGAACTGAAGATCATTTGGGAGACCTCCATATACAATTAATATTTTCATGGACTCACAGTCATTTTGAGATCCTCTGGTCAAGAAGATAATGACTTTAACTTAAAATGGGAAGAGGTTCATTCCCCTTCTCATCACCAAGGTTCTTCACTGTCAATCTAACTAATGATAGACACATTTTGTGCTTCAATTTTCTCATCTGTAGTCTAAGAATAAACATGCCCATCACCTTTCCACCTGTCTCTCAGAGAGATTGTCATTGAGCTGTATTGCTCCTGGTTGTAGAATATGGAATGAAAAGAAGAAATGGCAAAAGATTTATTATGTGGCTAAATTTCAAGGTCCTACAACTTAGAACTGGAGGGCATCTTACAGATGCTCTAATAGTCCAATTCTCTAATTGTCTTCTTGCTGTTGGTCAAACAAGACATTCTCATTTCCTGACTCCAGGCATTTTTCCCAAACCCTCTTAATGTTGGTATCTTCCTTCTATTGATTAGTTCTAAATTATCCAATTACTTCTAGTTTGTACATAGCTGTTTAGTATGTTTTCTCTCATATTAAATTATGAACTCCATGAGAACAGGGATATTTTCTTTGTATCCTAAGAGATTAGTATGATGCCTGTGGGTGCTCAATAGATGTTTGCTGATTGACTGACTGATTAATTTTACAGATGAATGACCTGAAGCTCGGGTATGATTAATGACTGGAAAAATGGTAAACTACGTAGACCAGTGAGCATCATTTGATCTTTATCCCCGATGCCTGACATGCCTGTTTTATGAGCTCTAGAATCCCTTGACTTTTTGGAAGACATTAATTCCAAAAATTTATAACAAATGAAATTCCCAATACATATTTGTTTGCTCTTTAGGAATCTTTAAACTATCTGTCAGAGGTAGCATGATATAATGAAAATAATTTGAGTTTGGAGTTGGGAAGGCTGAGTTAAGATACTGTCTGTTCTCTTTACTAGCCCCTTGACCCTGTTTCAGGGGATTTATCCACTCAGAGACAAGTTGCAATATTCATTGATAGGGAGAAAGCACAATTCTGGGAGCTCCTTACAGTGATAGAATCACAATTCTTTCATGTATTAAAGTAAATCACTATAGTGAATTAGTTGCTTTATGCAATATATGAAAGTCCCAGTCTCTTTTCCAATATAGTCCAAGCAGTTCTTCTTATGAGACCACTTTGAGCTTTCTCAATATTTTAATGTACACTTGATATATAGATTATTTTTTTTCCATTTAGTATTCCATATTGTTCTTCCTGTCTCAAAATGAAAATTGCAAATGCTTAGATAAATTAATTGAAAAGTTGTTTACCTCTACTGTAATTCACATAAGTACTTCCACATTCTTAGCTGAAATTCAATTTTCTAATGCCCAGCACTGGCAATCCCATGTAATGAATTGCAACAGATTTTTTTTCTAGTCTTTTTTCCTCTTTTTCTCTTTCACTTACCCAAATGTCAGAAATCAGGGCATGTGCAGGCTGCTCACGATCTAGATAGTAATCCCAGGCTGATTAGCACACCTGTTCTTTAGATTACTATTATGAGAATATACATTTTCTTTGGAAACATAAATATAAAGACCAACTTACATTGACACACTGATATCCTCTTGTGACAAATGTGTGCATGAATAGACAATTAGGACTTTTTCTTGGTAAAATAAGGAAGTTTTTCTTTGTGGCACTCCCCCTTCCCATTTTCCATAGCCTCTCTTTTTGGCGTGCTGATCGTTTGTGACACTCACTATAGTTCTATATTTCCTGGCTAAATAATTTTATTTATTCTCCATCTCCCCACAAAGGCTTATTTTCACTATGTCTTCCTCCAAAGTAATTTACTATTGTTCTTGCAGAGCCCAAGATATTAGTTAGCCCTTCTCAGAAATCATGTTAAGAGATTAAAAGGGCAAGATAGATGTTTTCTTGGTGGAAACAAAACCCTCATTGAGGGTTGTCTAACCCATAGGGGATATTCTATCTAGGTCAGGCTATGGGAGCCTTCTTTGGGCAAATCCTCTACACAGAATATTGGACACAGTTATCTCATTTTCAACCTAAGGAGGCAGAGAAAGTTGCTCCATGGAGGAAGTAGAAGCTTGTTATCCAAGGAATTATAAAGTAGAAATGTAGAAAATATATGATGGGTTTTTTCAACATAATTGGGGGAAAAGGAGAAGAGGTATGATATTTCATGACTCTGTTGAAAAGGACTAGTTTTCAAGCTGATAACAAAAATAGAGAGTTATTATGATATTCCCAAGGCAGATGTGCATGGGAGAACAGAAAGAAAATCTTCCCAAATTTCTTAGCAGACCTGACTATTAATGGTATATGATTCATATGGGCATAAATGATACAGCTAGAAGGAAGCTAGGAAGTATTGTCAAAGTTTGCAAAGACCTGTGCAAGAAACTAAAGAACATAGGAGGTCAGTGGTGTTTTATTCATTGTTACTCGCTGAAGGAAAATTCTGTAGAAGAGAAAAAATGAGTTGAGAAATGAGCTGCTAGTATTTTGATTAGAATTATAAGATACCTGGGAAATACATTCTTACCAGTCTTTATTAATATATTCCATCCCAGCTCATTGCTCAAATCGTTTTATTCTTTTCCTCAAGCTTCGCCTTCAGTGGGTAGCAATGACAAGGGACAAAAGTGAGGATGGACTACTCATCTAATGAAATAAGTCACCTCCTAACCTTATGGTGAGATACCAAGACCCATGTCCCCACATGCTCCAGGCTCTCCAACATATTTCCCTCATATATTATCATGCTCTTTCAGAAGCTCTGTAGTATCTTCCACATGAAGAAACCATTTTATTAAGCTTAAATTGTATTATTAGTTATTGTTTTGCTTTAGAATACTCTTTTCCTATTAATTCCCAATTAGAATTTTAGGTCCTTATGTATAGTACTTATTTTGATCTTTATATTTATATCCCCAGCACTAAATATAACATCAGGAACACAGGAAGTTGTTAATACATGCTTTTTGATTGATTTTCTCTTAAAGTGAGATTTAAAAAAATTAAAAAAAGAATCAAACTATATAAATAACATTATAATGTGCTTATATTGATCAATTTGATTTATTCCTTGACAGAAGCCACCAGGAAAGCAGACTAGCCCAAGAAGTTGTAACATGTGTGTCCCAGTAAAATTGTCTTACTTGATAAACTAAACCATGTTGAGGGTAACCAGTAGTTCTCAAGCCCTTTTTTGAGTTAGTCTGCACCAAACATGTGAAGACTTCCATTGGTAGAATGAGTGGATGAGAACAACTTGTTCCAATGGTCAAGAAGGTGACTGGAGCGGGCACGGCGGAGCGCTTACCCCTTGATCTGATATTTTACATCAGCTGCCAAATACAGAGCAAATACTGCCCTAATGAGAGCTGAAGTTCCTAATTGGATAAATATTATTAATGTCTACAAAAGGTTCTGGAATTTTTTTCCCCTGGCATTTGAGAAATGTACATACTGAAGAATAAACCTTTTGTTCTTTGCTTCTTCCCTCCCTTTTCCCATCTCCTGGCACACTAATCCAAAATGTATCAGAGAATGTCCTGACTGCTGTTTGCAGTCGGGAGCCAAGAGGAGGATTTTGTTGGCATAAAATCTTTATTGTAGAATGTGCCAAAGAGCCTTTTGTGACTGCAGACCTGCATTAATAGTACAGCTGAAGTTGCCGTAACTTCTCCATACCCGCTTTGGGAATGGCATAGCTGGGGGGGGTGCATTTATATTTCATCAACATGGAATTCCTTCAGCTGAAGTCTCTTTTGTGATGTTACCTTAAAGGCAGTGTGATAGTTGCCTAGTCAGAATATGAGTTCAAGTCCCACTTTTGATAAAGATTTGCTGTTTGGACATGGGAAAATCCTGTAGCTTCTTAGTGCCCAAGGTCATTTCCTGTGATGAGTTATAAATTGTTTATCTATATGAAAGGAAAAAGAATGAAGTCATAGGTACTGACCCAAACCCAAACTTATCACATCTTGCAGTTCTTTCTAACAAGAGTAAGAAGTAGAAAAATATTGAAAGAAAAATTTTTTTTCTGTTCTTAATCTTTGGAAGCTTAGTGAGTAAAAGAATGGTCTTAAAAATTAGCATTTTTGGGGCAGCTAGGTGGTGCAGTGGTTAGAGCACCGGCCCTGAAGTCAGGAGGACCTGAGTTCAAATTTGATCTCAGATACTTCCTGTGTGACCCTAGGCAAGTCACTTAACCCAATTGTCTCAACAAAAAGCAAAAAAAAAAAAAAAAAAAAAGAATTAGCATTTTTTACACTGAAAATGGAAGATCTAGTCAACTTAATAATAATAAAAGCTAACAATTAGATAGCACCTTAAGGTTTATAAAGTGCTGTACATGTTACCTCATTTGATTTTTACACAGACCTATAAAGTAGCTTCTATTATTATCCTCATTTTTCCAGATGAGGAAACAAATTGAGGGAAATTACTGTTAGATTGGAAGCTCCTTGAGAGAACTGTCTTTTGCCCTTTTTAGTTATCCATTGCTTAAATAAGTGCCTGAAACACAGCAGTTGCTTACTAATATGTTTATTGTATTTCCCCCAGTGTAAGTATCTGAGGTAGAATTTGAACTCATTTTCCTGATCCTGGTCCAGCACTCTTATCTATTGCACTATTGAGCTGTCTCTACCTGGATCAAGTTTGAGAGAAACCAGTTGCTTAGTAAACTCAGGGAAAAGTACCAATATAGATTACAAATGATTAAATTTTTTTTCCTTGTCTTACAATATGAGCACCAAATGGGAAGTATTTGTGCTTTTCATAAAAGTCAGTTACATGTAATTCATAGCAGTCATGTATAAATCTTGACTTTTTTTTTCTAGAGCACTTCTAAAAAATTAAAATTAAAAAATAAAATAAATTTTAGTTTGTTTCCAGGGCCCAAATCGCAGCATGCAAACACAGGAGAAGCAAGGTAAACACTGGTTAATTGTAACCTTTTGAAATTCTTCAGTGGATATGACATGACTATTACTCTTGGAAAACAATACCAGCACTTTCCTCTTATGCTTCATTACGTTATTCCCAGAACACAATAGTGAGATATTAAAACAGGACCAGACTGTCAAATGAGATTCCCCCACCTGACAGTCCTGTTACTTTAAATTGCTTGTCTGTTTAGGTCACAGTTCCAATCTCCAATCCCGGTCCTGGTTAATTGCTCAGTAGTTGAGATTGTATCATCACAAATTTATCAGAGTTTTAAGAGGCAAGCTGCCCCGGTTTAGATATGAAATTACTTTGATGGATCGGAGAGATTATTATCACGAAATGTGACAAATACAGACCAAGAAAATTGAGTTTCCCACCTGTTTGCCACAAACACAGAGGAAAACTTCTGTCAAGGTTCTCTGACAAAAGAGAGAAGAAAGAAGCAAAAGGAAATAAATAAAGTAAACTTTTTACTGCTCTGGTGTAGTACCTCTATGTAGAGATGCTTGGGCAAATCAGATCAAAGAAACTAATATCTGTTGAGCACTTTTTAGCTATGTGCCCCTTGGGGGGAAGTGCCTTTTGGTGGTGGGCTGCTTTATTTTTATAACATTAGGGTGTAATTTGTCACTTGAAACTTCCACATGTGAGCAGCCCTAATGGATTTTGTGGGTAGCTTCTGGAGTGCACCATTGGGCCATTGTAGTTGCAAAATTGGGCGATTTGTCAGGTGTGTACTTGATGTGACAAAGTAACTGTCCTACTGCTCACTTGGAATTCAGCATCTTCTTTTACAGCCTTTTCCTTATGCTGCCCTGTATCTATGATTAGTTTCATGCTTTTAGCACTCCAAATCATAGCCTACAAGATCAGTACCTATGTTATAAATCTTACACAAGTCTGCTTTATAGCTTATTGCCAGGACCTTAATCAAAGGTCCACAATATCTTAGGATGAATGATCTCAATGCATAAGAGAAGATACTTAAGATCATAATAGTATTTTATATATATTAGCCTAGGGCTTTCAATGACCCTGAGCTATTCAACAGCTGCCCAAACCTCTCTTTAACACTGATGTTTTCAGGATAGTACAGTGGAAAGAATCCTGAAGTGTGACTCAAAGCACCCAAGTTTAAATCCTGCCACTGGTCTTAGTCTGACTCTGGGCAAATAATTAAATCCTTCTGCTCCCTCTCCCCAAGTTTCCTTATTTGTAAAATGAGTTTTGGTCTTAACTTTTTTTGTCATGGTCTCTTTAGCAGCCTGTGGAACCTTTCTTAAAACAATGTCTTGAAATAATTAAAGGAAATGTTAATTTTCAGTTAGAGGTTTGTCAAAAATAAAGATGCATTTTTTTTCCTCATTCAAGTTCATAGCCTCTTTGAAATCTATTTGTGGAATTTTAGACATCCTTAGATCTCAGGTTAAGTCCTCTGCTATAGCTGATTCTCTTCGAATTTTCTATTCTTAATTATCTGAAAATTAAGTTGTGTTTGATGTAAAAAAGTACTTTTGTTTTTAATTTTAATTTTTTTAAATTTATTTTTTAAAAGTGCTTTTATTTTTTTGTGTTGAAGTAGATTTTCCTCTCTCTTTGGGTGAGTCTTGTTTGTTGGTCTGATGATGTTCATTACTGAATGAATGATTTGTCATTTCTGCATTTGTTTTAGTGGCATTAATTCATAAAAGAAATAGCCTGTGACACTAATTTCCAAGCAAATGAAGATAATTCTAACCTATAACCGAAGGATTGGGTGGAGGGAGACGGGTAGAAAAAGGTCAAACAGTTACTTTTAAATTAAGCCATTTATTAAATGTCTACTGTGTCTCCAGCACACATTAGGCACTATAAGTGATATGCATAAATCTTACCATTTAATTAATGTATATGATACATATACAAAACAAATACTAAATACTAAATAGACATGAGTTGTTATTTAGTTATTTCAGCTAAATTCAACTTTACTTGACTCCATTTGGGATTTTCTTGGCAAAGATACTGGAATAGTTTTTGCCATTTCCTTCTCCTGCTAATTTGACAGAAGAGAAAACTGAGGTAAACAGGTTTAAGTGACTTGCCACTAAGTGTCTGATGCTGAGTTTGAACTCAGATATCCTGACTTCAGGCCCCATTTAAAGGTCATGAAGATGAGTGAAAGGGTCTTGGAAGACTTCCTAGAGAAAATGATCTTGGAAAGGCAGAGAGAGAGGAAGGGTGGGAGACAGATAATAGTCTAATTTGTTTGGAACTTAAAATAAATAAAAAAATATAAGATGAGGCTGGAAAAATAGAATGGCAGTAGATTTTATTTATAGAATTATATGTGGAATCCAGGGATTCTGCCTTCTCAGGCAACGTTAACTACTTGTGTTAAATATCATTGGAAGAAATGATCAGATGAATTCTTCCCCTCTGGGACCATAACTATGCATCCCCCATAGCTTCAGCAAGAAAAATGCTCCCCTCCTAACACTCCTTTGTTAAAGGTATAGTAAAGAGGTTTAGGGAAGGGAATATCTATCCTTCATTACCCTTGTAGATGTCAGTGGAGAGCTTCCCTCCCTAGATTTGTGATAGTCCAACCTATGACCTTGTCAAAGAATGGAGCTGAATGGTCTCTAAATTTTCACTAAAGTTCATGAGTAATAGTCTAGTTCCACTATTCAAATGATGAATCTTTCAGATAGACTGACTTATGATCTTGAACTAAATGTTCCTATATTTATCCTGTACAGAAGCAAGAATTACAACCTACCCAGTATTGGGGGTAGAGAGAGAGAAAGAAAGGTGAAGAGTGCATCCTCACCTATT
This sequence comes from Myrmecobius fasciatus, assembly GCA_023553655.1. Taxonomy (NCBI): domain Eukaryota; kingdom Metazoa; phylum Chordata; class Mammalia; order Dasyuromorphia; family Myrmecobiidae; genus Myrmecobius; species Myrmecobius fasciatus. Next base: position 813,069 of record JAJPUD010000239.1, read on the forward strand.
TACTATTGTGTTTGACACATATCCTTGATGACAATATGACTAAACTGAATGAGAAAACAATAAGATGCTATTCTTTCAGAGTCTTCCTAAGGTTTCCATCTACTAATTCGATTCCTCTTTAGCTTGCTTTCAGTTCTGTATTTCTATAGCACTCGAGGTATAAGAGATAATGCTTAATATGGTGCTCTAAAATGCTTGTTAAATGTAGAATGAATGAATAGAGCTAACTACAATGGAGAATTTTGTTTTTGTTGATAATAAAGATATGATTTGGCATTAGACTAGACATATTATTTCACAAGTTTTATTTAGAGTTATGAGACAGATTAAAATCCTAACTCTGTGTGACCTTGGTTAAGTTCTTTATTTAAAAACTTTATTCTGAGAATAAGTTTACTAAAGGGATCAATGATCACCAAAGTGAAGTACCTCAATGTTGTCCAATAGCTCCATTTTGAAGATGAAAATGGCAGCCCAGAGATATTTATTGATAGAAACAAGTGTTTCTATCAACATGCATTTTGTAGGTGTCATATGGCAGAGTCAAGATTTGAACCCGAGTCCCCTGACTCCAAATTCCAAATTCTCCCATCTGCATTGGAATTAGACTAAGTCATGTCTAAGACTCCTTGCTTTAAGTCTGTGATTTTAGCTCCTGAGCTTACAAAGCACCTCTTTCCTAGAGAGCTCAGAAAAGACCCAATATGTCAGTCAAGAGCCAGGGAAGAAATTTCACAGGGAATAGCAATGATTCTTCACTAAAAACAAACCGGATTGGTTTTCTCCCCAAAGGCAATGCTCATCATTTCCTCCGTGCCCCACGACTGTTTCTTATGTCTAGACCGTCCTTTTACATCTGAGATCTTTCTGGAAAATCATAGCAGCTGTTTCTACTAACGCCCATTCTGCATTCATTATTTCCCCTCCCCTGACCTCTTCTGCAAGAAGCAGTTGAAATATTTATGTGAGACACTTCACAAGAAAGAGAGACAAAAGGGGCCACTTATATTCATCCCCCAACTTGGTAGAAAACGGTAGGGGGAAAATGTGTAGCCTGAGTAAATTACTTAGTAGAATGAAAATCAATGACATCTTTTATCAAATGCTATTAGCACAGACCTCCAAGTGTCAGGAAGAAGACATCGAAAACATTTGGCGTGCTCATGTGAAGGGCAAAAAATGCCTTTCCTAGAAGCACCAAGGCTGAGGAATCTCTAGTTAAATAAAATCAGGCACGAGATGCTGACTGGATTTGAAGTCCTGTAATTCTGCTGATTACGTGCATGACTGAGCCCACTAAGAACTTTACTTTTAATGACAGAGCCAGTTAGTCTGCTGGTTTGGTTTTCGAGGTAAGAGAGAAAGTTGATGAGGTCTAAGAAATTAAACATCCAGCTAAAGTGACTTTACCCATTTGTGATCAGAAGCCTTGGTGGGGAGCAGAAGCATCTCCATTCAGAGAAGGACAGAAGTTTTCTCAATATTCTTCCACCGGGGAATCTCTGTTTGATTATTAGAGAATAGGAACCCTTAGGCTGTGAAGGGAGACTTGAAACTTGTCAGTAATACAAAGAAGAACTGGCACCCAGTCATGTAACTGTTCCAAGAAAACAAATGGAGAAACTTTCCAGTAAGCATTTGTTTCTCCTCAAATTTAAAGCACCGTTTCAAAGTATTAATTATTGTCAAATGAGATGAAACCAAAAGGCAAGCCATTGTGTAGATGTGCTTTCACAAGGGACTAAGGTTTCAGTGGGAATTTAATTAATTTACTTTCCTCTGCAGGTTAAGTTAATATTAGGGGAGGCTGGATTCAGGTAACATTGGTCTATTTTTTCCTTCAATGAGTTTTGCAAAGTTGCCTGAGAGAATTTTCCAAATTGAAAAGGAGAAAAGTGGGCTGGCAGGATTTTTTTCTTTCTCTAAATACAGAGCACCTAAATATAGAGAGCTTGTGGATGAATCAACACAAATCTATCACCAGTGTTGGAAAAATAATTCAAAAATGGATATCTTGCTGAGAGCAGGTCATATCCCTATTTTTATGCATGAAAGGCAGTACATTATAGGCTAGTGGATAAAGAACCATACTTGAAGTCAAAGATTTAGCTTGATATAGTGGATTGAGTTCTAGATCTGGAATAAGATGATCTGGGTTCAAATTCTGCCTCTGCCTCCTACTGTATCTGGGATTGTATGTAAATCATTTAACCCTTCCGGTTTTTTCATCTGTAAAATCTGTAAAAATAAAGGGTTTGAGTTATATGCTCCATTCTGATATCTGTAGTAACCTTGTGAAAGTGGATTTGAGCTCCAGTTCTGACATTTACAAGCTCTGTGGGCTTAAGCAGGTCACATAACCTCTCTGAACCTCAGTTTCTTCATCTCTAAGATAAGGATAGGAAAGAATTACTTCATGGGGATGCTTTAAGGATGAAGTCAGAATGTTTTGTAATAAAAAGCACTTCGTAAACTTAAGCACAATATAAATGTCAGGTGCTGCTGCTGCTGGGACTTCTATTTCCCATTCCTAAGGTTAATTCCAAATTTTCTTAGGTGTCAGTCAAGCACAGAGATTTAATAATAAAAAGAGGTGGGAGTCCTTTCCATCTCATGGCAGCCAAGGGCATAATTCTCCATTTGAATTATTCCTCCCCCAAAGAAATGGTTCTAGAATCAATGTAATTCTCCAAAAAATTAACTACTTATGACATCCAATTGATATTAACAAATATTTACTAGGCACTTACTAAGTTCAAGGAATGGAAGATGTAGAGGATAAATGTAGAAGATATATACCCTTTTAGTGCTTACCTTCTGGAGGCTAGGGCAGGTGTAGATAAAACTCAACATGTGTAAAAATAAGGAACTGGACCTTATTTTATCATTATAAGAGTGTCTAGGTGAAGGGCTTCAACCAATTCAGGTCAGTTTTTTATGCAACTTGTGCTCTTATATAAGATTTTATTTTCTCCCAATTTCATGTCAAAACTTGTTTAAAAATTTGTGTTTTCTAAAGTTTTGAGGAGTTCTAAATTCTATCTTTCCTTTCCTTTCCCTTTCCTGAGACAATAAGCAATTGCAAATAGAGAACTGAGTAGAATTTATTATAATACAATTCATATCCCAATTGATAAATGGCCAAAGGAGATGAACAGGTGATTTTTGGGCAGTGAAATCAAAGCTGTCTATATTCATATAAAAATGCTCTCAATTACTATTGATTAAGGAAATGCAAATGATTGGAATGATTAATGGAACATGGAGTACATAAAGATATAAGATAAGGCTGGAAAAATAGAATAGCAGTAGATATTCGTTCCAGAATTATATGAGGAATCTAGGTATCCCATTAAATGGAATTAAAATTAATTGCATTACAACATCTCACACCTATCAGATTGGTTAATATGGCAAAAAAGCAAAATGATAAATGTTGGAGAAGATGTGGCAAAATGGGGACAACTAATGCTAGGGGTGAAGTTGTGAGCTGACCCAACAATTCTGGAAAACAATTTGAAACTAAGCTAAAGAGCAATCGAACTGTCCAATTTATGTTCTTAATGAGTTGCTTAGAATACCAAGAGGTTACATGGGTGTCCTATGGTCACATGCTAATATGTCAGAGATGAATTTTGAATCCAGTTTCTTTGGCTAGACTGCCTTTATACATAAATAAGTAAATAAAAATATATTCAAAAGAACATAAAATTTCAATCTGGGGCCATCTTCCTTTCCTAAATCTTTTCTTATCTAAGCAAACCTTCCCCAGTTCTTTCAACTGGTCCTCGTATATAATATTAACCAGTTCTTTTCTGGCTCACCCATTTTTGGAGACATGCCAGTTTGTTTGTATCTTTCCTAAAATCTGATGTGCAGGACTGAATTTAATGCTTTAGGTGTGTCATGAACAGGGTAGAGTATGGTTAAAACAATTATCTTCTTCATTCTTAAGGTGATAGCATTTGTGACAACCAAGTGATGCTATTGATGTGCATTGGGTTCATGGTCCATCAAAACAGCCAGTTCTGTTTTCATAGGAACTTCTGTCTAATAATACTACCTCTCTCTTATTATGAAATTTGATTCAAGTAAGAAAATTTGTAGCTGCTTAAAAGTGAAAAGGAATGGAAAGAAAGAATGCAAGATGACTTAGAAGTCTTGTTACTGTGTTACTGTTTCTGTGTTATGATAGAAACTGGTGTGTTGAGTAGAATAAAGGAAGTTGGAAATAGGAGTGAGCTAATGGGAAGTAAGTTACTGAATTCAGTTTTGAATATGTTGAATTTGAGGCATCAGTGGGTCAATCCATTGATTGATCAAAGTAGAGTGTTTAGCAGAGTTCAGAGAAAATCTGAGTTGGACATATAGATTTTGGACTTATTTCTATGCAGGTTTTAATGGAATCCATTAGGAAGAGTTTTCCAAAAGAGAGAAAAAAGGAGGAAAACTTAGAGAAGAGCTTTGGGGAATACTCATATTTAGAGAGGAGGCAGGAGATGGAGCAGTCATGAGAACCAGGAGTGGAAAGAGAGAGCATGTAAGGTGGGATGTTTTTAATCTTCAGAACTTTATTCTTTAATACTTCTTCTACATCTCTGCTCTACTTCCCTTCCAAAATATTAGGTAGTTGGATCTTACCTATTGCTTCTTTAATTTCTTTAAATCTATTCTTATACAAGTATAATACATAACAGAAAGTGCCCAGCTCTCTTGCAAAAGACACATCCTCAAGGGTTTACATCTTACCAAAACTCAGTAATATTAATGAGGTCACTTGTAATTGCAAGGATATCTTACACTAAAATCTCTACTTGACCTTATTTACTAACTTTATTTTGTGCATGTGTATATAGGCAGCTAAAGTCACATGTTTCATGCATGTTTGTTTTCTTGATCATTATCAAAAGTGAAAAAGTCTGAGGGACATGGAATACTAATTATAAAAGATGCCATCCTCCACCAAATTAAATAAGATGATATTTTCTATATGGGCAAGCAAAAACCACAACACACTTAATATAGTCAATACAAAAACTGATTTTTTGAATAACTAACTCTCAAAGGAAATCACCTTTATTTGCTATGGTATATTTAAATCTTGTCTTGGATCCCAAAAAGAGGATACATCCCTGCTTAAGTTTCAATTTCCTCTGAGAAGTTGGGGGTATGTGATTTTCTAATGCCATTGGGTTTAAGCCCCTACTGGTAATCTCTTCCACAGTTTATCAGTTGAGAATCAATTTGGTTATATAGCCTTAAGTAGGTTTTAAAGAGAGCTATATTTATTAAAAATGATACCGTAAAAACAGGTGAAAAATATCCTCTCAGAAGACTGTGCCATGCTCTCTTATAAGCATATACGGAGTCCAGGGAAAGGAGGATTAAATATAGAGAGCACATGTAACCAAGGTGTAATTCATAACTCCTGGTTGTGGGAAGACTTTTTCTCTCTTTTGTGGGATTCTTAAGCAGTTAGATGCTAGTTGTTTATACATGGTTCAGTTTCTTTTCTGGGTTCCTCATGGAGCTGTGAATTAAATTCTATACACACACACACACACACACACACACACACACGATTTGGTTTAGGTTCTCAGTGCTGTCAACTGATCCAGGAATTCTTCTAAAACACCATGCAAAGATGGGAATTCCAATTTCTTGTGAATCATTATGAATTCAAGAAACACAATTTAATAATGTAGAGAAAATAAGGAAAAAAATAGGAAAAAGTACTATCAACTGAATATCCAAATGTAGGCTAAAATAATCATTCTGGGAAATTGTTACAAAAATCAGTATTAATTCCTTAGCCAACAGTGATAAATACAGGTATTCCTACAAATTTTTTACTTCCATTGTAAGAGAAGTCATATTTCAAATTGTCTAGATGATATACATTTAATATTGCAATAATTAGACCTCTGACAAAATCCCAAAAGAACATTTTGAGTTCTTGGCTGAGTCAGAGCAATTTCCTGGTTTCTTTGGCACGTGGAGTCCTGTAGAGGCAATCATTTGAATGCTGCTCATTTCTTAACTCAGCTCCAAGTCACCATAGTAACTTTCAATGGTAACCAGGAAATTGTTTTCATCAACTATTTTAGCATCAAAATTAAGTTAAAACTTTAAGCAAAATTTATGCATAATATGATGTAGACATGGAAGTCTAATTCTAACTGGGAATTACCAAAGCTCCAGACAGAAGAACAATAATTAAAGACAGTAACACTTTTGAGTGAATGCGTGAAATTATTATTTAGTGTTAGCTCAAATAGGGTAGTCATTGTACTTTCTATTAAGTGAGTGGCCATTTATTAGTAAGACCAATATTTGAGGATTAATCTTTCACATATTGGATAATAAATGTCTCCACTCAAGGCCTACTCTGATGCCTCTTTGTGAAATGGATGGGCTTCTAAAACTTATGGAGAATATAGAAATTCTATAGGTCTTATCTACTGAGATGGAAAGTTTAGGCCTGCTGATGGATTGTGAGTTATTATCTGATGACCAGCCCAGCTCTCTGTAGAGAGACATGTTCCCAGAAGAATTACCTCTAAATGAAAGACTTTTCAATTGTGACAACTTTTAAGATCTTGCAATCTATGTATGTGGAAGTAGTATCCACAGCAGTGAAATAATGAATTTTTGAAAGTATTAAAGTAAAAGAGAAGATGGTCCAGGATGCAAATTAGATATTTTTCTCCTATATGCTTAAGAATGCATTTTTCTATGTTTTTTAACTTCAACTTTGTTAAGGAAGTCATTGTGTCTGGAGATAAGGAGATGATTGTATTACAGAGCTGTGCTCTGGCCAGATCTCATGAATTAAGGTCAGACATTTCAGGAAAGTGATGGATAAATTAGTGAACAGAAAAATAGAATCTTGGTTGAAAGAAATGATTCTAGGAAAAAAAATAGAAATCTTTGAGTATTTAATCATTATATTTCTACAAGCAGTAGCAATGATTAGGACAGATTGGGAATTACAAAGACTCAGATTAAGGTTGAATATAGGGAAAAGATTCTGAAAAATTATAGATAGGAGATAGGAACTGATCATCTTATTTCACCAAAAGAAGGAATTGTTGGGTAAGGAAACTCTACAAAAGTGCCTCTGTAACTTACAATATTAGAACACTGCTAGTACATGAAGAAGTTAAATTATTTGTGTTGAGTCATGGAGACAAAATATGTTAGAAGCACAAAGCTAGATCTTCCTGAATTCAGTATTATTTAACTACCATAACACATTGCTTCTCAGCTCAACAATTAGATTTATCCAAAAGTAGAATTGGTTTCTTACAGAGATGGTGAGTTCCTCCATTGGATGTTAGTTTACTAAGCATCTTTATTTTATTTTATTTTATTTTTTTGCTGAGGTAATTGGATTTAAGTGACTTGCCCATTATTACTTTCTTTCTTATTTCTACTATAATAGCTATTATTGCTATTTTATATATTGAAATGTGTAAAGCATTGTGCTAAGCTCTTTATTATTATCTCTATTGACCCTTGTAACAACCCTGGAAAGGAGGTATGCTTCTTTCTTCATTTCTTCATTATATTCATATTATCTTCATTTTACAGATGACGAAATTGAGGCAAAAAGAAGTTAAGTGACTTGCCCAGCTATGAATAGTCTATAGCTATTAAGTGTCTGATGCCATATTTGAACTCAGGTCTTTCTAAAGAACTCCAAGACAGATGCTCCAATCCCCCCATTCACCTACCTTTTGTATTAGTAATTACTTTCTTAGTTCACTTGAAGGTGAGCTTTCAAAGGTCATTTTGAAATTATTTAATTTATACACGAAATTGTTTGCACAAAAATCTTGGGAAATACAGCTATTGGGCAAAGTGTACCACAACAGGATTTTAAAGATAAGATACCTCTACCTATTGATAAAGCAGGTAGCATGACCTGGTTGATATGCCAGGGATGGGTTTATTAACCTGTAACTGATATGCTAATGCCTTCTGCTGGTTAGTGTCATGTGATCTTGCTCTTTTGTTATATTGAAGAGTCTTGGTCACAGAATTTGAAATTCATCAGCATTTGGTATAGTAGTTATAAAATAAATGAGTTGGAAAATGGCATGATGCACAACTGAACAACATAATAAAGGCAAACAACTTTGAAAGACTTGAGAACTCTGACTGATGCCATGACAAATCATGACTCCAAAGGACCAAAGGGGAAACATACTGTACACCTCCTGAAAGAGAAATGGACTTGAAATACAGAATGAGTATTTTGGACTTGGCCAATGTAGAAATTTGTTTTGCTTGATTCTATGTATTTGCTACAAGGATTTTCTTTTTCTTTGTTTTTTCTTTGTGGAGAGAAAAAGGGAGGAGGAGAAAATAAATAATTATTAATTAGAAAAATAATAAAATTTATTTTTAAAAAAAGGAGATTATGTGATACAGTAGAAAGATACTGGATTTGGAAAGAGCAGAATTTGGTTGAATTTATTGTCTGTGATTTTGAGTCTAATGACTTATATGGACTTCAGTTTTTTTTAATTTGTAAAATGATGATTATGGTTAGAAGACCTCAAAAGTCTATTCTAAAGGCAGAACATTCAGCCTGGAGTCAGGAGGACTCATCTTTCTGAGTTCAAATCCAGCCTCAGACACTTACTAGCTGTGTGATCCTGAGCAAGTCACTTAATCTATTCGCTTCAGTTTCTTCATCTGTAAAATGATTTGGTAAAGGAAATAGAAAACCACTTCTATTATTTTTGCCAAGAAAAAGTCATGAAGACTCAAATATAACTAAAAAACTAAAAAGTAGCAAGGTCCACTTTAGATCTAAACCTGTGATTCTATGACATATTAATGAAAATTAAACTTAATATCAAACATATGAATAGAATAAAAACCAAATTATTTCTAGTTATCCCCCAAGATCAGTGTAAGGAATTAAATAGATTATTGCTCCTCTTACACTCCTTCCTGGCTTTGGTATATAATTGACATTCTCATATAGCTCTACCTAGCTACAAAATGCCTTCTGGCTTTCCCTTGAGAATCATTACAAAGCAAAAATCTAGGAGTTCATGTTTTGGGGGCACAGGATATTTTGTGTTACTCTCAGTTAGAACTGGCTTTACATGCCTGTTATAATGAGCTAGTCCTTGTCAGGTAAAGTGAAATGCCTAATCACAGAAAGTCATCACCTGGAGGAAAGATGCTCGACCTAAAAAATAGGCCATTGCCGACAGCTGAGATATCCACATATGCCCTGTTACATTTCTGACACAATTGAGCTAGAAGCTCCTCTCAAAATACATCGACTTTAAATCTTACAGTATCAATAGAACTTGGTCACCCTGGCTTCTTCTCGGGTTATACCTCTGTAGATTAAATCAAGAGACAGCACAGCTCAGTGGAAATATCACTGGTTTGCACTCAATAGAGCTAGCTTCAAATACTTGCTCTACCATATACTACTCATGTAATTAAATTACTCATGTATTCAAATCATGTCTCTTGATGACTTCTGACCTCCATTCCAGAACAAAATCTCTGATGATCTCTCTATATTTCCATTGATTTCTCCATGTTTATCTTCCACAGATAAAAAGATCAGATAATCAGAGATTTAGGAATGAAAAGTACCTCAAAATCTATCTATGCAACCCTATCATTTTAGAGATGAAGAAATATTGGCCAAAGAGAAATGACTTGTGGAAAGTCATACATAAATTATAATAGGCTATTATGCATATGTATATATATATATATATATATATAT
>JAJPUD010000240.1:0-26927 GCA_023553655.1 Myrmecobius fasciatus
TCTTTCCTTTTTCTAATCAAATTAACTAAAGGCTTATCTATTTTGTTGGTTTTTTCATAAAACCAACTCTTACTTTTATTTATTAATTCAATAGTTTTCTTATTTTCAATTTTATTGATCTCCCTTTTAATTTTCAGAATTTCCAATTTGGTATTTAATTGAGGGTTTTTAATTTGGTCTTTTTCTAGCTTTTTAAATTGTAAGCCCAGGCTCAATTTGTCTGGGTCTCAGGGAAGATCTCAGGAGCTCACAGAGAATGCTGTCTGCACAGTTCTCCATCTTGGCTCTGCCGGTCGCCCCCCCCCCCCCCCCCCCGAACTCACTACTTATGGCCTTTATTTTCTCAGTCAAGTCTGAGACAAGATCCTCTGTTTAGGAGTGACAATAGCTGGTGAACAGCTTGAGAAAAGAAGAAAGATTTTGAATAGCTGATATGGGGAATATGTTTATTCAATTAGAGTAGAATAAAAGGCTCAGTTGGGATTGGATATAATTTTTTTTTTTTTAGTGGACCTAGTGAGCATGATTGTATGATTTCCTCCAGTATTTTTACAGCATAAGAATGGAGATCAGAGGAAACTTCATTGATGGGGATGATCCTCAGGTGGCATGTGGTTCAGCAGGAGTGGTAACAGGGAAAGGTATCGAGAGACTTGAGAGTAGAAAACTAATAAAGTTGAGCTGATTATGCATAAGGTCAGAAGTGGGAAGGGAAGAAGAGCCAGAGCTAGGGTGATAACTTAGGCCCCTCTGGAGTCATAGTGGGAACAAAGAATAATTTAGAATGAGTGAGACATAAGGAGAGAGAATGGTAGGAGGTTATAGTCAGGCAGAGGAATTTCAGAAGTCTTTATCTTGGGAGTGAAATATCTATAGATGACTGTGAGATCAAGAATGTTATCAGTCACTGTTGCAGAGATGGAGTAAAGGTGTAGGTGATAAAAGCTGAGGACATTGATGAACTGGGGGACTAGAGTGTTTGAGGAGATTTTTATAAATTAATTTCAACAAATTAACTTCCTTGATATAATGGTAGGGGTTGAGATGGAGAAAAAGATTATGAGCTGAGTTATAAATTTAAGAAAGATGGAGAAGTGGTCTGGGGGCTGGTAGATAACTGCCCCAAGGATCTGGATAGGATAACAGTCAGGTACAGAATGTATTTTGCCTCTTTTTGTATCCTGAGCCCTTAACAAAGGGCTTATGACAAAATGGGTACTTAATAAATGTTTACTGACTTACTGAACAAAACGAACCTTAAAAAGGGAATCCCGCATGTTGATACCTTCTGGAGTGTTCAGAAAAGGTACATCCAGTACTGGGAAAGATGGCCAGGGATATAGTGTGTTCTGTGGGAAAGCAGATCTTTAGGACTGTCAGACGGTAGAATGAGCATGAGAGGAAATGACCTAAGATAAAAGGATATTTGATAGTGAAATAATGGGATTCTATAATGAAAGGAGCAGGCAGAATATGATTAGGGCTTGGGAAGAGTGGGATTGAGGTGGATGGAAATGAGAGAACATAAACTGGTACATGGGCACATGTGTGCCAGACACTCTGTTAAGTACTGGTAATATAAAGGCAGAAGACAGTCCTTGCCTTTGAGTCACTCATCTAAAAGCAGAGACAACCTGTAAATAGTTATATAGAAATAATCTATGTATGTTCAATCTATATTTCAATAATAGTAATTATTCTTACTTTTACTGACATTTATGTACACATGTGCTTTGCATATGTTATCTCTTTTCAGTCTCACAAGAACTCTACAATGTAGGTGCTAGAAGTATTCTCATTTTATAAATGAGGATATTGGCTCAGAATGGTGAGTGACTTGCCTGTGTTCCCTTAGCCAAGAAATTTTAGAAGCAGAACTCAAATTTCTTGACTCCTAATTCTAGTTTTCTAACTTTATCTTTCCTACTCTGTCTTTAGAAATATGGAGTATTGCTTTTCATTTTTATTTTGTAAATCTCAGTTTTGACTAGGAAAAAAAAATCTAAGTGTAGTTTCACAGATATTTTGAAGTTTTATATAGTTGATATAAGAATCATTATCTTTAAATATGAACAGTTAAAATTTTGGCGGTATTATTTTTAGCTCCTCAATGCCAACTTACATAAAATTTGTTTTCCCTGCATATATGACATGCCTCCCCTACATATTCTGAGCAAGGTATTTAATGTATTTAGTTTCTATTACATGAAAAGGAGTTACTTTACCTTCAGGCTGTTTAAAAATGCATAGAAGAGAAATTCTGTCAATTACCTAGAAAGAAAATTATTTTGAAAGTCAAATTATTCCTAGAACAGCAAAAAGATACTGTTCCTTCCATAGATGAGAACTATTGTCACCATTATAGGCTTCAGTTTACTAGGTACTATAACTTATAGTCTTGAAATCATATCACGTGGTGTTTTTTGTTTTTGTTTTTCTAATTATGGATTCATTTTTGTTGCTACCAAGTCTAGATCAGATCTTCAAATTATTAGAAGTTTCAGTTATAGACATCTCTCCTAAACTTCCCCTCCCACATTCTTTTCTATTTTGATTTTCCACTTTTTTATTTAATTTGGTGACAAAATCTTTTCAAAAACTAAAAATGCATTTAATTTTTTACATATATATTAATGACATGCAGTCAAAACACTCTAACTTTGTCAGTTTGAAAAAATTGTTGATGTAAAAAAATGATGTAAAAATGGTATAAAAGATAAAACACCAATTAAAATAAATTAATGTCCATGTTTAAGTAATGCAAATCAAGGAAAAGCTAAAAATAATTTTAAACAGCCCTAGTAAACACTTGATATACTTGCCAGACAGAGAGATATGGTAGCCAATGGTGTTTCTAACTTGGAATATAGTTCCTTTACAATATCTAATGGAGAAGAAGGGTAGAAGATTAAGCATAGTGTCACCTCAAAATAGAGAAGTAGAGGTAAAAACAGTATAAAGAAAGTTTTTTAGGACATCCAACTAACCAAACATGTAGAAGTGATGTTTAAGGATGGAAATGAGAGGACTGCAAAATAAAAATGGAAAAAAGGTGCAAAGATTTTTATAACAAATTTTTTTTGCTGGTTTTTTTAGTGTCTTTATTTTTTTAAATTATTAATACTTTTTATTTGCAAAACATATGTATGGGTAATTCCTAAATATTAACCCTTACAAAGCTTTCTGTTACAAATTTTTCCCCCCTACTCCCCACCCCTCCCCTAAATGGCAGGATATCCACTACATAATAATTATGTTAGAATACTTAAGAAATCAAATATATGTACAGTTATTACCACATAACATTATTTGTGCAGGAGAAATCATATCTACAAGAAATAATAATCCGATAAAGGAAATACAATGCAAGCAAACCTCAATAGAGAACAAGAAAATGTTATGTTGTGGTCCACATTTCACATCCCTCTCACTGGGTGTATATGGCTTTCTTCACTGAACAATTGGAATTGCTTTGAAGCATTTCATTGTTGAAGAGAGTCATGTCCCTTAGAACTGATCCTCATATAGTATTGTTGTTGCCGTGTATAATGATCTCCTGTTTCTGCTCACTTCACTGAGAATCAGTTCATGCAAGTCTCTCCCGGCCTCTCTGAAATCGTCCTGCTGGTCGTTTCTCACAGAGCAATAATATTCCATAACATTCATATACCATAATTTATTCAGCCACTCTCCAATTGATGGGCATCCACTCAGTTTCCAGTTTCTAGCCATTACAAAAAGAGCTGCCACAAACATTCTTGCACATGTGGGGCCCTTTCCTTCTTTTATGTTTTCTTTGGGATATAAGCCCAATAGAAACACTGCTGGGTCAAAGGGTATGCATAGTTTGATAACTTTTTGAGCATAGCTCCAAATTGCTCTCCAGAATGGTTGGATCCGTTCACAGCTCCACCAACAATGCATCAGTGTCCCAGTCCTTCCACATCCCCTCCAACATTCATTATTAACTTTTCCTGTCATTTTAGCCAATCTGACAGGTGTGTAGTGGTACCTCAGGGTTGTCTTAATTTGCATTTCTCTGATCAATAGTGATTAGGAGCATCTTTTCATATGATTATAAATAGTTTTAATTTCATCATCTGAAAATTGTCTGTTCATATCCTTTGACCATTTATCAATTGGAGAATGGCTTGAATTCTTATAAATATGAGACAATTCTCTATATATCTTAGAGATGAGACCTTTATCAGAACCCTTAAATGTAAAGATGATTTCCCAATTTATTGCTTCCCTCCTAATCTTGTCTGCATTATTTTTGTTTATAACAAATTTCTTGCATTATTAAGGGTGATGGACATTTAATTGGCTCTTAACATGATAGTCCTGTATATACAAAGAGGTTGTAGAATGGGCCCTAAAGAGAACAAAGACAAGATCAGCAGCTGTTTTAGACCAAGTGTACATAAAAAAAATTTCTGATGGACAACTCCATACTTGTGAACCAAAGGAAAATAGTAAAATGACAAAAATTTTGGACCTTATTAAAATGAAAAGAAGAAAACTAAGAGACTGTTAACAACTTCTAACCTATGTGTTTATTTTCTCAGATATAATTTTTTTATGAAAATTGTGTATGCTATTATCGAAGACATTTTTCATGAGGACATTAGAAGGGTATATATATCCTTGAGAAGTAATATTTCACAGTAGATCATATATTTGCCATTATGTAATTGGTTAAAATATAGAGATTATAAAGATCCTCCTGATTGTTGCTATTAAAAAAAAAAACACATTTGGGGCAGCTAGGTGGCACAGTGAATAGAGCACTAGCCCTGAAGTTAGGAGTACTTGAGTTCAAATGTGGTCTTAGACATTTAACACTTCTTAGTTATCTGTCCCTAGGCAAGCCACTTAACCCCAATTGCCCTAGCAAAAAAAACAAAAAAAAAACCCCAAAATGGTTTTTATTTGATAGAGCAAAACATGCCTTTAAATACTCTCCTCCATCAAGCTATTTTCATGCATATATCAAAATGATGCAAGATTTTTTTTGAAAATATTACAGAAATATCCTTGTTCAATGACTCTGATCATTGACAGTCATTTTGAGGCAAGGCACCAGATAGAGATCTTTAAGCTTGCTCAAGATCTTTGACATTCTCATGGAAAAGATGGAGCATAAAATCTATAGCAAAAGTTTATTTTCTAGCTGCTCCTAATTGTGGGTAACATTGTTTCAATTACATCTAACCTTGGAAACTTATAGGGTCCTTAGCATAAAATCTATAATAATTTAAAAGAATTTGGTTTAAATATAAGAAAAAATAAATCAAAGAATGTCCATTGTTCAGCCAGAGGATTTTCGTTTGAGAGACAACCTGTTAATATCCATCAGCTCATGTATCTTAGAAAGACATTACAGATAGACAGTTATTTGGGCTCAGAATTGCATATGAGGAGGAAAATGGATTTGATTGTCTCTGGGAAATTAAAGTTCTTTTAATGCCTTCATACTTTATTGTGAAAAAATTTAATACAAGTATTCTGGTATGTATGATTGCAAATCATGGAACAATACTGTCTCTAAAGAATTGAAAGTAAATATTACCCAGAGGGTACTGGAGTTATTCACAGTGAGTGTGAAGAGGCTCCAATTCAATAGAAGCAAGGAATTACAAAAGAAAATTGGAGTAAAAGATGTCAAAGATGTGTGTGATTAGACAAAAAGAGGGGCTAGTCATTGGTTAAACAAATTCTCTACTGGTATTCTCACAGTATTGATAGAATATGAGAAAGGCCTCCATTGAAGTATATTGATCTCTGATAGTGAATTTATGGAAGAACATGATATTGTATAGAATTATCATACATGGAAGAATTGGTCTTCCCTGTTAAAGGAATTTTTTACTTTGATGAGATTATAAAACTATAAGTGCATGAGAGAGCACAGTTCTTTGTATATGTATATATATATATATGTTAATATGTATCTATATATATATACATAATATATATTACAGGTTACCATGGGAGAACGACTGTGATAACCAGGAAAGCCAAAGGCAAGAATGTATCATTCATTGATTGAGTAATAGAATTATCTTCACACTCCATTATAAATAAATTTAGAGCTAGAAGAAACTTCAGTATTGAACTAGGTCAGTCACACAAGCCTTTGAATTAAGGCTATTGGCTTCAAATCCAGTGCTCTAAAGTATTTCTTATTTGGACAAGAGAAAAGGAAGTTTTCCTTTCAACAAATGTTTAAAAATTAGTATGGCATGTTTTCTCCTCCCCCAATCATTTACATTTTTATTACATTGGGAGAGAGAGGTGTTATTTCTTTCTTTCTTTCTTTTTTTTTTTTTCTAGCAGGCTCTTAGAACCAATTAGCATGAAAGATCAGGGGCATGAAGTAGAAATTAGTGTTCAAAAGTTGATTAATATTTTTAAAAAGTTTGCAACAAATGTACAGAAAAATGCTTTTATCATCTTCATGGTTTTGTGTTTTAAGACTTCAGGTTTTGATATCTTCTATTCCAGCAATGGGTCTTTGAAACTTTGAGATTCAAAAATATGGTCATCAACCAGGAGCAATTAGATTTAGGAAAATTGATTTGTGTTAATGAAATTCCTGAAGCACTAATTTATAGACTACCTTGTCTAATTATTTCATTTCAATGAGAGTAATATTTGATTAGTCCTCGATATAAAGGCATCTCTTTTTCTAGTGTCTATATACTTGGGAAGCCATATCAATTGTTAAATATTACTTAAGTGAGCACAGAATTGAAGAAGGAAGTTGATCCATAATGAAGGCATCTTGTTAGTTAATTAATCAATCATAAAACAATTATTAAGCACTGTTTTCATTGCTAGGGATACAAAATATTTTTTTAAAGTAGTTCCTACCTTCAAGGAGTTAACATTTTAAGGGAAGAAGCATCATCTAGATAACTATTTACATATAAGATTTGTATAGTGTAAATGAGAGTAATCATATAAAAAAGGCACTACCAGAGGAGGCGGAGGTAACAGAGGAGAAAGGGAACTGGAAAAGCCTCTTATGGAAGTGAAGTTTAATCTGAATTTTGAAGGCAGCCAGGCTATCCAGGAGGCAGAGATGATGAATATGGGGAATAGCCAGTAAAAAGGCATGAAACTGAATGATGATGTTTCTTGTACCAGAACCATCAAAAAGCCACTGATGGCTTCACTCTATGATAGAGCAGTTCCATTTTACTAGAGACATGCATTCATCAACTTCCATGAGTTCCATTATAAGGTTTGTACATATAATCTATCCATAGCTTTTTGGGTGGTCTTCCTATCCCAAGTCTTTCCTATTCTAGTCCATTCTCTACTCAGCTGTCAAAGTGATCTTGTTAAGCACAGATCTGAACATATCACCTACATACTTAAACTTGTGGGCTCTCTGTTACTTTCAGTCTCAAATGTAAACTTCTCTGACTTTTAAAGCCCTTTCTTATAGAGATTGCTCACTGGGTGGAATTGCTTCTGATGCAATTCAAAGGGAGGGAATGATGTAGTACAGTGGATAGGAAGACAGTAACTTTTCATTGCATATGGAATACCTTGAACAAAAGCTTATGGGTAAATGAGGAAGTCTTGGGTTTTGATGCCACAAAAAGACAAGGGTGACAGAAGTTCTAATTGGCATGTTTTTTAGTATTAAAACAAGTTGTTGATGTGATTTTGAAGTTTTTGAGAAGATTTTCTAAAGTGTGGTAAACGTTTCTTCAGGAGTTTTTTTTTTTTTTCTCTCTGTTTAGCAAACATAAATGGTGCAGAAGTAAATTTTAGCTTTGTCTGTGTCTGAATTACCACAGATTTCAAATTAGCAATTAGTATAATCAGGTTTGCTAATCCATGGGCCAATTCATTTTGCTTTGTTTCATGGACACAAGCTGTACCCCTTAATAGCCAGCTGTCTTGAAAAATATAAGGTAATCATTAGTCATAGGAAGGAATATGAGAATTAAAGGGAGTCCATTCCTGCTACTATAAAGATAACTCAAAGTACATACCCCACAGATGGTGAGTCATTAGCATTGCCCTTTTATTTCAAGAATAGTTCTAGAGCTGTTGTTTTACATCAAATAAAAATGTTTAACATATATATATATATATATGTATATATATATATATATGTTATGTGTTTAGAGAGTCTTAGAAACAAAGGTCATCTCCAATGATGACCAATAGCATTATAATAACATTAAAAAATGTTTCCAAGTGGCAGTTAGTGGCAGAATCCAAACTCTATTTGATTAAATTCTAGTATGATGGGGGTTTTTGGTAAGTTGCTCCTTCCCTACTTCTCTCCACTTTTCTTTATCCCTGTTACCTTGCCTCCCTTCCAGTTGGTAGAAATAGATCTGCCTATAATACACTATTGCTTTAATGAACAATATTAATATTATTATTTTAGTAAGAATATGCACACATGATCAAAGTAGTTAACCTTCTCCCCTGGGAACTCCCCCTACATACATATAAGTTACTTCTGAATTTATTCTAATTCATGTCCAGGTAAACTATCCTAAAAATATTTAACAACTAACTTGACTTGATGTTTTTATCTTTTAAAAGAATAGTAGTGTATATTTTAAAAGACATGAAATAAACATGTTCTCCCAAAGAAAAACAGTGTCTTATAGATCACTCATTTCTTAGTGGTTGATATATCTTTTTGTCCTATGTTGTCTCTGTCTATAATACTTAAAAATATTTGATAAGTGGGAGTTGGTATGGAGAAGACAACCATAGCTTTTGACTAAGATGTCTTCCAGCCATGGTGATATTCTTAGTATTATGATGCATTATGTATTATTAGTATTATGATAGTATTATGATAACTTTTTTCTTGGAAATTCCAAAGGAAAAAAAGTGCTTTGTAATATCTAAAACTGTTAAATGTGTTTTGGAAATGCTGCACGACTTCTTTCCTCCTGGGTAGTTTAGTGCCTTCTGAACATACTGTCTTGCTTTACACTTCAATGAAGTCAACCTTTACAACATATAAGAAATATGATATTTATGTACTTATCAAGTGTTACTTGGTAAACCGATATGAATTTAGAAATGACAAGATTTGGCAGTAAAGTGAATATGTGGAATGAGGAATAAAGGAGAACACTGAGTTTGTCAGCCTGGTGGTTGGGCAAATGATGGTGTCTTCAGTGATATTCATTCAATTCAGAAAATTTTGAGTTTGAGATGTCCAGGAGGCAGTTGGGAATGCATTCAGTCCTCATGGTTTGTGTCTCAGAATGCCTAGCTTTCTTAATTGTTTAGCTTAAGTGCTGCTTCCTAGTGCTACCTCTCCTGATGTTTTGATTAGTTTGACTGCTCTAATTTTGTTTTTTTCCATTTAAAAGAAATCCTTTATTAAAAGCGATGGCTTTCTGCATAGAGTTTTGTTTTTAACTAGATGATAATAAAACAAAACAAAAACATGTCAATAAAAGTCTAAAATGCAATCAATGTAAAATCATCTGAATTTTTAAATAATTATGAGAGCATGTTATAAAATTAAAGGCAAACAGAATATCACTGGTTTAGGGAAAGAAGAACTGGGTAATAAGTGTAATACAAGCTCTTTTGATTGCCATAGAGGCTCAGTCAATGGCAGCATTAGAATCATAGAACTTTATCTTTCAAACCTTACTTTTGGTAGATAAAGTACTGAGATGTCAAATGCCTTGCCCAGAGGGACATAGCTAGCAAGTAGCAAAGTCAAAATCAGAATACAGTATTTTATTGATTGACTTGTTACACCTATGAGAGAATCTCAACTCATTATACCAGAGTGATGAAAATAAGATTATCAGCCATTTGGTGCAGTAGAAGAGAGCTAGATTGACTTGAGCTAGATAGGATTTGAATCTTGGCTTTGTCATTTTACCTATATAATCTTGGGCAAATCCTTTAATCTCCAGGAATAAGAATAAAATGGTGGTTGGTGGAACAGAAGATCTCTGAGATCCTTTCCAGTTCTAAGTCTGTGATCCTTTTGGGTGGTCTGAAGAATCTGATTCTATATAATCTTTATTTACTAAATTTCTCAAATACCTAATTTCATATGCTGACTAGATGATAGTAGTATCTGGTCTGTTTTTTTTTTTCTTTTTTTTTTTTGGTAATAGTTCTTTAAACTCTCATCCCAGTCTGTGATCCTCCTTTCATCTAAAAGAAGTCATACCAATTTATAAGAATTTTAGCACATTACTTAGTCACTAGTTACTGCTCCTTGGAGTTGCTACCATAATTTTACAACCTCTTTTGAGCTCTTGAAGTTTAGACTTTGTTGGTCTCCTCATCTAGTTATCAGACCTTGGAGGAGATTGTTTCATGCTGGTTCAGCATGACCAATATCCAAGTTATTTCATTAATTTATAATAGTGCATAGATATTATCTGTATTTCAAAAATGAGACTAAGTGGCTTAGAGATATTAATAAGTGACATATACAAAACAATTAAGAGAAGAGTTGAGGAGGAGACCCAGGTATTCTGACTACATGAAGTATCATTTTGAACTCTGCACCATGCTTCCCTTGTTCTTCCTCTTCTCAGGCTCCTTCTCTAGATTCCTACTTAATAGTTTTGATTTAAAGAACTGGCACTTAAATAGAGGCTTCAGGAAATAAAAGAGATTTCAGGATATTGATATAGGATGCTTCTTGTAGCTGTCAATTATTAACTTCTGGAGGGCTGAAAATCAGTGAATTAAACATTGGGGGGATGAAGAGGCTTATGTCTTATCTCTCTATTCCCCTTTACAGCCCTCACATGGGAGGAGATAGATGAAAAAGCAACTTTAAGACTGAATATAAGGAGCTCAGGCTGTATATTATGGGCATGCTTACATATAATGTTCTCTTACATCTTCTGGATCACGTTTAAAAGCAAAGTATCTATGGGATTTGCACATGTTGTGTATTATAAACAAGCTGCTTGGAAAACTTATTTGGAATGTGCATTTTGAATGGCTGATATTTGGAATATAGTTTGTCACATAAGAATGATGTTTGATAGTACTGATTTACATACAAACTTTCATGATGGTTCTGAATATAGGAAAATACAAGGAAACACACAGCACTTAATTACATTGCTTTAACAATAAATGTCAAGTAAAAGCTTTTTTTAATAAGACAGATGCTGTACTTAACCAAAGTACAGTTACATTCCCACAATTTGAAATGTTTTACACAGTGTTTGTGGTATAGCAGCAACATTTTGAACACTGTAATGCATACAAATCTATTGACAGCTATCAAGCTATTATTCTTAGTGACCTTTTCCTTCTCCACAAACACTGCTCAAGACTCATTGTCTCTGGAGACCCTTTCAAAGCCACTGGCTAATGCCCCTTTCCCAAACCTTCCCCTTAGTCCTTGTGTATATCTCTGTCCTATTATTAAGGCCCAATTAATTTAACTGATGGGGCGGGTCATTTGGAGCCATAGAGAGTTCATCTCATCCATCTTGTACCTTTTTCAGATGATAAAACGGAGTCCCAAAGAGTCTAAAAGACTTTGCCAAGATCACACAGATTGCAAACAGTGGAGCTGGGATTCAAATTCAAGTCTTTTCTTTCAAATCCAGTATATGTATATCACAAGACTGTATTGTATCAATTGATTTTTGTTTACCTACATGCAAGCTATATTTCCACATAAATACACTTCTAAGACTTGATTAGAATCAATATCTATACCTTAGGATATGGTAAGCTTTGGTTTGTCATTGAAATAGACTTTGCATGTAAATATTTCTAGCATAAATAAATTATATGTATAAGTTAAACTAATTTGGCTCAAACTTCAATATGAATACGCTTGGAATATAATCAGAGAGTCTGCAAATGCCATAAATATCATTTTGGTGTTTATATTTCCATTGTATTATTCAATGCAAAAATATTAATTTTGTAGTCCAATATTTTATAGTATGTATATAATCTTGGGCAAGTCAATTAACCTCTCTTTATCTCGGTGTCCTTATTTGGAAAATGCAAGGGTAATATCAAATAATCTTTAAGGTAACTTCTAGTTCTAAATATATGACCTTATGATCTATGATTTTTGATAAACGGGTTAATGATTTTCACATATTCATATGAGAATATATGTGGGCTCAAGGGATATAGCATAGTAGAGGACATTTAGATGAGATTCAGTGGAGAGTAAAAGTAAAATTATGGCAGAAATATGCTATAGCTTACCTTCCCTGAAGGAAGAAATTATAGATTATGAAGAGATTTCAGAAGATTATCTAGTCTAATGCCCTCATTTTACAATTAAGGAAACTGAGGTACAAAGAATCTTAAGTGACTTTTTAGAAAAAAAAATCTCATTCATTATTGAGTATAAGACAGTGCATAAACACAAAATGGCATGATCTATTTTGAAGGAAACTTCTATAAGTTTTTTTTAATGTCTTTTGTTCAGTCATTTTTTAATCATGTCAAATTCTTTGTGACCCATTTTGGGTTGGATTTTCTTCTCAAAGACACTGGAATCATTTGTCATTTTCTTCTTTTGATCATATTACAGATAGGAAAATAGAGGCAGATAGGGTTAAGTGATTCATCCGGGGACATATAGCCAGTAAATATCTAAGGCCAGATTTGAAGCAAGGAAAATAAGTCTTTCTGACTTTAGGCCTGGTTCTCTATCCACTGTGCCATTTAGCTGCCTATTCTTTGTGTCTATACTTTAGCAATTAGCTTCCAGAATGAGAGAGAGGTAGATTTTGCTTGTGTTAGTGATGGTATATTTAAGTGTTTGGATTTGCTATAAGATTAGTTATTATCTATATCTATATCATCTATATCTGTTATCTATTATCTTCATACCAGCAAATTCATTATGGTTCCTTCTTTAGTGTCTCATCTCCCAATCACATATGATCTTATTGTGAGTCTTCCTGCAAGTTCACTGAGAGAATGGGATAATTTTCCTTTTCAGCAAGGAACCTTTTTTTTCAAATCAACTTTTTTATTTTTTTTTTTCTTTTTTTTTTTTAATTTTATTTTATTTGCATAACATATGTATGGGTAATTCTTCAACAATAACCCTTACATAGCTTTCCGTTACAAATTTTTCCCCCCAACTCCCCACCCCTCCCCTAGATGGCAGGATATCCATTACATGTTAATTATGTTAAAATATTGGCAAATCGAATATATGTATACATATTTCCAAACTTATCATTGTTGTGCAAGAAAAATCTTATCTACACAAACGATATATCAGATAAAGGAAACACAATGTAAGCAAACATCAATCAAGGAGTATGAGAATGTTATGTTGTGGTCCACATTTCGCATTCCCTCTCTGGGTGTATATGGCTTTCTTCAGTGAACAATTGGAGGTGGTTTGAAACATTTCATTGTTGGAGAGAGCCATGTCCATCAGAATTGATCGTCATAAGTACTGTTGTTGCCATGTATAATGATCTCCTGGTTCTGCTCATTTCACTCAGCATCAGTTCATGTAAGTCTCTCCAGGCCTCTCTGAAATCATCTTGCTGGTCATTTCTTACAGAACAATAATATTCCATAATATTCATATACCATAATTTATTCAGCCATTCTCCAATTGAAGGGCATCTATTCAATTTCCAGTTTCTAGCCACTACAAAAAGGGCTGCCACAAACATTCTTGCACATGTGGGGCCTTTTCCTTCCTTTATGATTTCTTTGGGATATAAGCCCAATAGAAATGCTGCTGGGTCAAAGGGTATGCACAGTTTGATAACTTTTTGAGCATAGCTCCAAATTGTTCTCCAGAATGGCTGTATCCGTTCACAGCTCCACCAACAATGCATCAGTGTCCCAGCCCTCCCACAACCCCTCCAACATTCATCATTAACTTTTCCTGTCATTTTAGCCAATCTGACAGGTGTGAAGTGGTATCTCAGGGTTGTCTTGATTTGCATTTCTCTGATCAATAGTGATTTGGAGCACCTTTTCATATGACTATAAATAGTTTTAATTTCATCCTCTGAAAATTGTCTGTTCATATCCTTTGACCATTTATTGATTGGAGAATGGCTTGAATTTTTGTAAATATGAGACAATTCTCTATATATTTTAGAGATGAGACCTTTATCAGAACCCTTAAATGTAAAGATGATTTCCCAATTTATTGCTTCCCTCCTAATCTTGTCTGCATTGATTTTGTTTGTACAAAAACGTTTTAACTTAATATAGTCAAAGTTATCTATCTGGTTTTCAATTAAGAGTTCCAGTTCTTCTTTGGACATAAATTTATTCCATCTCCACAGGTCTGAGAGGTAAACTATATTATGTTCCTCTAACTTGTTTACAAAATCACTCTTTATATCCAGATCATGAACCCATTTAGATCTTATCTTGGTATGTGGTGTTAGATGTGGGTCAAGCCCTAATTTCTTCCACACTAGTTTCCAGTTTTCCCAGCAGTTTTTGTCAAATAGTGAATACTTATCCCAGAAGCTGGGGTCTTTGGGTTTATCAAAACCCAAATTGGTATAGTTATTGCCTAGTTTGTCTTGTGATTCTATCCTATTCCACTGATCGACTACTCTATTTCTTAGCCAGTACCAAATGGTTTTGATGACTGCTGCTTTATAATATAGTTTTAGATCTGGTATAGCAAGTCCACCATCTTCAGCCTTTTTTTTCATTAATCCCCTTGAAATTCTTGACCTTTTGTTTTTCCAAATGAACTTTGCTACTATTTTTTCTAGATCTGTAAGATAATTTCTTGGGAGTTTGATTGGTATGGCACTAAATAAGTAAATTAGTTTGGGTAGTATTGTCATTTTTATTATATTCGCTCGTCCTACCCATGAGCATTTTAAGTTTTTCCAATTGACTAGGTCTGATTTGATTTGTGTGGAAAGTGTTTTGTAATTTAGTTCATATAGTTCCTGACTATCCCTTGGCAGATAAATTCCCAAATATTTTATACTATCAACAGTTATTTTGAATGGAATTTCTTTTTGTATCTCTTGCTCCTGAACTTTATTGGTAATATATAAAAATGCTGATGATTTATGTGGATTTATTTTGTATCCTGCCAGTTTGCTAAAGGTGTGAATTGTTTCTAGTAGTTTTTTAGTTGAGTCTCTAGGGTTCTCTAAGTATACCATCATGTCATCTGCAAAGAGTGATAATTTGGTTTCTTCACTACCTACTCTGATTCCTTTTATCTCTTTTTCTTTTCTTATTGCTAAAGCTAACATTTCTAATACAATATTAAATAATAATGGTGATAGTGGGCAGCCTTGTTTCACTCCTGATCTTATTGGGAATGGTTCTAGTTTGACTCCATTACATATGATGCTTGCTGAAGGTTTTAAGTAGATACTACTAATCATTTTAAGGAAAAGCCCATTTATTCCTATACTCTCCAGTGTTTTTAATAGGAATGGGTGTTGGATTTTATCAAAGGCTTTTTCTTCATCTATGGAGATAATCATATGGTTTTTATTAATTTGGTTACTGATATAATTGATTATGCTAATTGTTTTCCTAATATTGAACCAGCCCTGCATTCCTGGTATAAATCCTACTTGGTCATGATGTATTATCCTGGGGATGACTTTCTGTAATCTTGTTGCTAAAATCTTATTTAAAATTTTTGCATCAATATTCATTAGGGAAATGGGTTTATAGTTTTCTTTCTCAGTTTTCTCCCTACCTGGTTTAGCTATCAGCACCATATCTGTGTCATAGAAGGAATTTGGAAGTACACCTTCTTTCCCTATTTTTTCGAATAGTTTATATAGTATTGGGATTAATTGTTCTTTGAATGTTTGGTAAAATTCACATGTAAATCCATCTGGTCCTGGAGATTTTTTCTTAGGGAGTTGATTAATAGCTTGTTCTATTTCTTTTTCTGAAATAGGGCTATTTAAATAATTTATTTCCTCTTCTGTTAATCTGGGCAATCTATATTTTTGTAGATATTCCTCCATTTCATTTACATTATCAAATTTATTGGCATAAAGTTGGGCAAAGAAACTCCTAATTATTACTCTAATTTCCTCTTCATTGGAGGAAAGTTCTCCCTTATCATTTTTGAGACTAATAATTTGATTTTCCTCTTTTCTTTTTCTAATCAAATTAACTAAAGGCTTATCTATTTTGTTGGTTTTTTCATAAAACCAACTCTTACTTTTATTTATTAATTCAATAGTTTTCTTATTTTCAATTTTATTGATCTCCCCTTTAATTTTCAGAATTTCCAATTTGGTATTTAATTGAGGGTTTGTAATTTGGTCTTCTTCTAGCTTTTTTAATTGTAAGCCCAGTTCATTAATCTTCTCCTTCTCTGTTTTACGCAAGTAAGCATCTAGAGATATAAAATTACCCCTTATAACCGCTTTAGCCGAGTCCCACCAATTTTGGTATGTTGTCTCATTGTTGTCATTCTCCTGGATGAAATTTTCGATTGTGTCTATAATTTGCTCTTTCACCCATTCATTCTTCAGGATTAGATTATTTAATTTCCAAATAACTTCTGGCCTATTTTCTCCTGGCCTTATATTACATGTGAGTTTTATTGCATCATGATCTGAGAAGGATGCATTTACTATTTCTGCTTTTCTGCATTTGATTTTGAGGTTTTTATGCCCTAACATATGATCAATTTTTGTATAAGTTCCATGAACCCCTGAAAAAAAAGTATACTCCCTTCTATCACCATTCAATTTCCTCCAGAGATCTATCATACCTAACTTTTCTAGCCTTTTGTTAACCTCCCTAACTTCTTTCTTATTTATTTTGGAATTTGATTTATCTAATTCTGAGAGAGCAAGGTTGAGATCTCCCACTAGTATAGTATTACTGTCTATTTCTCCTTGCATCTCTCTTAACTTCTCCTCTAGGAATTTGGATGCTATACCACTTGGTGCATATATGTTAAGTATTGATACTGCTTCATTGTCTATGGAACCCTTTAGTAAAATGTAGTTTCCTTCCTTATCTCTTTTAATTAGATCTATTTTTGTTTTTACTTGATCCGAGATAAGGATTGCTACCCCTGCCTTTCTTTGTTCACCTGAAGCATAGAAGATTCTGCTCCAGCCCTTTACCTTCACTCTGTATGTATCTCTATGTTTTAGATGTGTTTCTTGTAAACAACATATTGTAGGATTCTGGCTTTTAATCCAGTCTGCTACCCGCTTCCGTTTTATGGGAGAGTTCATCCCGTTCACATTCACAGTTAATATAACTATATCTGTATTCCCTGCCATCTTATTTACCCAGAGTTATGATTTTCTCTTCCCTTTCCCCTCTCTCCCTTCCCCCCTCCCCAGTACTTTGCTCTTGATGATCACCTCCCACCAATAATCCTCCTCCCTTTAGAGTCCCTCCCTCCTTTTTATATCTTTCCCCTAATCCTTCTATTAGTTTATCCCTTTCCTTTTCTCCCCTCCCTCCTACCTTCCCACAAGGAGGGTCAGTGCTTTCTTTGAAGCCAAATGTGTCTGATATACTCTCTTAGAGTCCAATCTAATGAGAGTAAGGTTTACACAATACTCATCACCCTCCCTTCTTTCCCTCAATTATATTAGATCTTCTATGTCTCTTTATGAGATTTTGCCTTATTTTACCTCCTTTATTTTTACTTTATTTTGCCTCCCCTCCTTTTTTTTTTCAGTATGGTATCCTTTCCACCTCTAATTTCCTTTCCATTATTATCAAAGAAAAATCAAATTATACTGCCATTCTTTAAAGGATACCTATAGTAGGAATATAGTTCTCAAGAGTTTTCCTTTTTACCTTTTTATGTTTCTCTTGAGTTCTCTATTTGGAGGTCAAATTTTTTATTCAGATCAGGTCTTTTCATTAGAAATAGGTGAAATTCTCCTGTATCATTGAATGACCATCTTCTTCCCTGGAAGATGATGCTCATTCTAGCTGGATAACTTATTCTTGGCTGTAATCCGAGTTCTTTTGCCTTTCGGAATATCTGGTTCCAGGCCCTTCGATCCTTCAATGTGGAAGCTGACAGATCCTGTGTAATTCTAATGACAGTTCCTCGGTATTTGAACTGTTTCTTTCTAGCTGCTTGCAATATCTTTTCCTTGGTGCGATAGTCCTGAAATTTGGCCACGATATTCCTTGGGGTTTTAATTTTGGGGTCTCTTTCTGGAGGTGATCGGTGAATTCTTTCAATGCCAATTTTGCCTTCTGATTCTAAAACATCAGGGCATTTCTCTTTCATGATTTCCTGGAAGATAGCATCCAGGTTCTTTTTTTCATCGTGGCTTTCAGGGAGTCCGATAATCCTTAAATTGTCTCTCCTGGATCTGTTTTCCAAGTCAGTTGTTTTTCCTAGGAGATATTTCATATTTTCCTCTATTTTTTCATTTTTTTGTTTTTGTTTAACTGATTCTTGAAGTCTTATTGAGTCATTTACTTCTATTTGTTCAATTTTAATTTTTAGAGTATTATTTCCTTCAGTTATCTTTTTTAGCTCCTTTTGTAGCTGGCCAATTGAATTTCTGGATTCAATGCATTCTTTTTCCATTTTGCCAGTTTTATTTTTCAGTGAATTGTTGTCTTTTTCCAATTCACCAATTTTGTTTTTCAATGAATTGTTGTCTTTTTCCAATTCACCAATTTTGTTTTTCAGTTCACCATTTTTATTTTCCAGTGAATTGGTGATTTTTTCCAATTCACCAATTTTGTTTTTCAGTGAACTGTTTTCTTTTTCCAATTCACCAGTCCTATTTTCCAGTTTTTGATATTTCTGTTGCCCTGATCTCAATTTATTTCCCCATTCTTCTTCTAGCTCTCTTTTGAGATTCTTAATGCAATCATCCAGGTAAGCCTTCTGAAAGGGAGACCAACTTAAGTCTGCCTTTGTGGTTTCATCTGGGATTGTTTTCATAATGTCAGGATCTGGGGACTGTTCTATTTTTTCTCCGTAAAAGCTTTCTATGGTGAGAGCTCATGATTTAAGGTTGGGATATTGGTCAAAAGCCGAGAAAACTGCAACAATTTGTATTTGCCCTGGGGCAGTTTGCCGAGTTGACTTCCGGTCTGAGGCTGGTCGGGCTAGATTCGCACTAGGACCACGTTTACGTTTTCAGCTGTTCTCGATCCACCCCCTTCCAAAGGCAGATCTGCCAAAGCACCTGCCCGTAAGCAGAGCAAAGTGGCCCAGGCGTCTCCCAGGGCCTTCCTGGGTGCCCAAAATCCGCCCCTCTATCGCAGCCCTGACTTCCGCCCCGGCTGGAGTCCGATCGCCACCAGAGGCCGATTTCCCCTGAGGCTAACCTTCTCCGGAGTTCTTTCACGGTAGATCTTTGATAGAAGTGCGTTGTAGTCCAAATGCTTGGCAGGGCCCTCACTCAGAAACCAGTTGGAAGGCTTACTTTGTCTGGGTTTGAGGGAATGTCAGAGGAGTTCACAGAGAAAGCTGTCAGCAGTTCGCCATCTTGGCTCCGCCCCAACTTTTTTTTTTTTTAACTGAAGACTATTTTCTCTCTCACTCCTTCCCCCACCATTGAGAAAGCAAAATAAAAACACATAACTTATGTAACAAATAGGCATAATCGAGTAAAAAAAAAATTCCCATAGTAGCAATGACCAAATATAATTGTGTCTTTCTCTGAATCTTGAGTTCTATCATTATATCTCCATTAAGTAATGGGTAGCATTCTTCATCATCAGTCCTTTGAAACTGTTCATGGTTATTATGTTGATCAGGATTATTAACCTTTCAAAGTTTTTTAAAATACTTTTTTTAATGAAGTCATTTCTTTTTTATTCCTCTTATTTACACCCCTCTTCAGCTTCAAAAAAGAGAAAGAGATAGTTAATCTCTGAAACAAATATAGTTAAGAGAAACAAATACTCACATTGGCTATCATCTCTCTGTTATAAGATAGGTAACATTTTTTAATTATTAATTTTCTGGAATCATGTTTCGTTTTTGCTTTGATCTGAATTCTTTTTAAAGTTTTTTTTCCCTCTCAGTTTTGTAGTGATGGTAAAAATTGTTCTTCTGTATCTTCTGTCTTTGCAATTCATTCATATTCCCCCAGGCAAAATAAATACCTCTAAGTTAAGGAATACTTAAACAAGTTGTGGTATATATGCTATGAGAACATATGATGAATTCAGAGAAATATGGGAAGACTTATATAAATTGAAGTCAGTGGAACCAGGAGAACAATATGCACAATGAATACAGCAATGCAAATAGAAACAAAACCAAAAGAAATTGAACCTGAATGCTGTGAAAGTATAATGACCAAGCTTAGCTTGAAAGAACATATATGAGAATAATCCTTCTTTGCAGAGGTAGGAAATCTCTGAGTCTGAAACACTAAGTATAATATCACAATTCATTATTGTG
The DNA here is from genome assembly GCA_023553655.1 of Myrmecobius fasciatus. Taxonomy (NCBI): domain Eukaryota; kingdom Metazoa; phylum Chordata; class Mammalia; order Dasyuromorphia; family Myrmecobiidae; genus Myrmecobius; species Myrmecobius fasciatus. The sequence goes on from JAJPUD010000240.1 coordinate 20,357, forward strand.
TTAGCTGTTTTTGTTGAGCTTTCTTCTTCCCTTTAAAAAATAAAATATGGCTCTCTAGAAGAGTAATGGAATTGGAAAATTTGTAAATCTAGGAATATCAATAAAAGCAAGTGATAGCAATAGAAAAATTTTTAGAAGACATAGAAAAAACATGCAAAATTAAAAATTAATATAGGCCATATGCCTAGAAGAAATTGAGCTGGTTTAGAAATAGCCAGCAAACTAAAATACAAAGACCAAGAACAGACACAAAATTGTGATTCGGAATTACAAGAAAACATAAGGAATGCTAAAGCTCAAAACAAGCATTTTAAACAGATAACGATAAAATAAAAAATGTTTAGGAGGTAATCAAAATCCGAGATCATTGAGGAGATGATCAAGCAGCATCATTCAGTAAGGTATGAAAGTAGAGGTAGCATTATTTTATGAAAGATACGAAAGACATAATTTTTAAGGGAATTCACATTTTGTCTCAAGGGCAAATTGGGAGCCACTGAATTTTCTTGAGCAAGAGAATGACATAGATTTGTGTGTCATAGGAAAATTATTTTAGCTGCTCTGTAGAGAATGGTTTGGAAAGGAAACAGACTAGATATTTGAAGTCAAATTAGAATGTTGTGGAAGGCCACAAAAGCTTAGGTTCATGGCAATGTAAATAAAGAAAAGGACAGATGTGAGAGATGTTATGGAAAGGAATGGTTTAACTCACTAGATAGTGAACCTAGATTCCAGGAAGAAAGGTGATGCCCTCAGGAAGAACAATTAAGACTGAAAGGAGAGGTAGATTTAGTGCAAAAGATAATTAGTTCTGTTTTTGATATATGGATTTTGATATTTTTTAGGAGATATCCATATAGAAATATCCATATATCCAAAAGCCAACAAATTGTCATCTGAGCCTTGAGGTTAGGAGAGAGACTAGGACTAGATACACACACACACACACACACACATCTAATTTAGAGATATTAATCGAACCTATGGGAATTGTTGAGGCAGAATCAGCAGTCAAATTGAGGGGTACAGAGACAGAGAAAAGGAGAAGGTACAGAGTCAGAGCTTTTGGGATTATCCAGAAATGGGGTAGGGGAAGCTTATGATCCTACAAAATAGAATGAAAAGCAGCTATCAAACAGGAATATTTAAAAAGAAGAGAAACGGGAGAAATACAAAAATATAGCGAAGGAAGTGAGGCTATCCACGGAGAGTGGTCAACAGTAACATGTTGTGGAGAGAACAAGGTGGATGAAGACACAGAGAAGGCCATTAAATTTATCAGGTGAGAGATCATTAGTAACCTTGAAGCATGGTATATAATCAGAAGTTGTAAGAGGATGGATAGTGAATGTGCAGAGACATTGAGTATAGATAGTCTTTTCTAAGAGTTTTGCATAAAGCAAAAGAGGAAGTGGGAAGGTATTGGATCAAACTACAAATGAAAGGTTTGGCTTTTTTTGGACAAAGGCCACTTCTTCATTAGAGATTGGAATATAGGAAGAGAAATTAGGGGTTATAAGGTACAAAATGGGGGGGAGAAGTAACTCAAGAAAGAAGGCTGCTGTTTTCTCAATTAAGTATAGGCAAAGGTCCTTTGTTAAAGGGAACAAAAAAAGGATAAAAATAGGCTTTTGAGTATTAGAGAAAAAGAGAGAGTTTGCAACAAGCACTGTGATAACTGTGATAGTCAATCAGAAGTGTAGCAGTGAGGACCTTATATGAAATTATATAATATAAATTATATAATATAAATTTCTCTTGAACTCAACATGACTTTTTTTTTGTGACTTTAGTCCAGAATCATTTCAATAGCAAAGTGAATACTAGGAATGAAAAAGGTAGACAGTGGGAGTAACCTTATTTTGGGGTTTGGCAAAGGATAAATAGTAAGGAAAAAAGGGCTTAGGTTAAGGACAGTGTATATAGTTCAACTAGTTAGTTATGGGATCAAGATTGAGAAGAAAGAAAAGTGAGAGTAGAAGTGATGGAATGCAAAAGTAAGAAGGAATGGCGTTTCAGTTAAGAAGAATAGGTTTAAGAAGAGTTGAGTAACTGGGAGAGATGAAGGAATAGAGATCATGAAAAAAAAAATCCGGTGGTTTTAGATAATTATTCAATTTGAACTAACAGCAGTGTCATGACAGCCAAACAAACTAATGTAAAGCTGAAGTTATAGAGATAGAAGTCCAAATAAAGAAGTGAAAGTCTTGGTATTCTTGTCCTGACTAGATCAGGTTTAGTCACCATATTTTAGGAGGAATTTTAACAAGTTGGAACATTCTAGAGGAAGTTGACCAGAATGAAGAACAGTCTGGAAATAAGACTATATGTGGACTAGTTAGAAGAACAATTAATAGTTATCCTGAAAGAGAGAAGACTGAGAAATGACATGATACCTATTTAAATTATTATTTTAAATTATTTTTTATTTAAAATTATTTATTTAAAAGTTTCTCATAGAAAAAAAGATTAGACTCCAGAGGGGCAGCTTTAGGCTCAATGCAAGGAAAATAAGAATTCCAAGCACTTAGAACTATGTGAAGGTGGAATGGGCCTCCAGATGTAATGAGTTCCTTATCACTGAAAATCTTCAGAAAATCTTGAAAATGGATGACAACTTGTTGACTTTCCTAACTGGTATAGATTGAATTAGATGACTTTCGAAGTTCCTTTGAAGCTTAGATTCTGTGTAAATTTTTGTAAGGCAAAATTAAAAATTAACATAGGCCACATGCCTAGAAGAAATTGAGCTGGTTTAAAAATAGCCTCCAAACTAAAATACAAAGATAGAAAAAAAGAAGACAAGAATGTTAATGAGAAATTGAAAACAATTTGAACAACACTGGAATTTTACATTACTTCACACTTTTGAAGCAGTTGAATAGATGTTAGTTGAAAGATCACTGGTATAGATATCAGAAGACATGCCTCTGAGGAACTACTGGGGGGCAGAGCCAAGATGGCGGAGAGCACACAAGATTTTCTGTGATCTCTTCTGACCTTCTCTCAAACCAACAGCAAATTGTCTCTAAATTGGTTTTGGGGTCAAAGAACCCACAAATATTTGTAGCACAACACATTTCCAAAAGAAGATACCTTGGAAGAATTTCAGAACAGGTTTGTTTCAAACAGGTAGGGGGACAGTCTGCCAAGCCCAGGTCATACCACAGGGAGACCAGGTCAAGGAGCTGGTGCAGGGAGTCAGAGCATTGCGGTTTCCATGCACCGGGGAAACTTATGTGAGCCTCTTAGGCAACTCTGTTGTGGTTGCAAGCAGGTGGTTTGGCAGATTTGCTGCAAAAGGCATATTGTAAACCATTGAGCCCCAGAACAATACAGGACCTAGGAGTGATTACCCAGTACTGGAAGTCAATCAGCAGAACTGCTCCAGGGCAAACTAAAGCAGCTGTCACTTCTTTTCATTAAGCATAGACCTCAAGCCTTTAAAAAATGAGCAAAAAACCAAAACGAACTCTCACCATAGACAGCTTTTATGGAGAGAGAACAGATCTGAAATCCTGAGGTTCCTAAAAGCAAATCAACTCCACATGAAGCCCCAAAGGAAGATATGAGCTGGTCCCCATTTCACAAGGTTTTATTGGAAGATTTCATAAAGGATCTTAAAAGAGAGTTAGAAGAAAAATGGGGAAAAATGAGATCTTTGCAAAAAGGGATGGGAAAAGTATATAACTTCCTAAAAAATAGATTTGATGAAATGGAAAAAGCATATAACTTCTTACAAAATTAATATGAAAAAGATACCAATTTGTTGAAAAACAAATATGTGAAATGGAAAAAAATGGAATGAACAAAACAATTCAATTGGCCAAATACAAAAGGAGCCAAAAAAAAAGTAACTGAAGAAAATAATACACTAAAAATTAGAATTTACAAATGGAAGTGAATGACTCAGCTTCAAGAATCAGTCAAATAAGAATAACAAAAAAAGAAAAAAAATAGAATAAAATATGAACTACATCCTAGAAAAAAAGAAAAGACCTGGGAAATAGATCTAGGAGAGACAATATAAGGATTATTGCACTTCCTGAAGGCCATGATGAAAAAAAGAACCTAGACATTATCTCACAAGAAATCATAAAGGAAAACTACCCTGATGTCTTAGAATCAGAAGGTGAAATAGCCATTGAAAGAATTCACTGATCACCTTCTGAAAGAGACCCCAAAATTAAAACCCTAAGAAATATTGTGGCTAAATTTCAGAACTATTGCATCAAGGAAAAGATATTGCAAGCAGCCAGAAAGAAACAATTTAAATACTGAGGAGCCACAATTAGAATTTCTCAGGTCCTAGCAGCTTCGACCTTAAGGAATTGAGGGGGCTGGAATCTGATATTCCAAAAGCAAAGGAACTTGGATTACAGCCAAAAATAAGCTATCCAGCTAAAATGAGCATTATCTTTCAGGGAAGAAGATGGGCATTCATTGATATAGGTGAATTTCATCAATTTCTAATGAAAAAACCAGAACTGAACAAAAAATTTGATCTCTAAACACAGAATTCAAGAGAAGCATTAATAGGTAAAAAAGAAAGTACTCTTGAGAACTATATTTTTGTTATGGGTTTACTTAGAGAGTGTGGGTATGACTTGATTTTATAATGATAATATGAAAAAGAAACTAGAAGTGGAAACTAGAAAGGGAAAGCATTGTGTGAATCTTATTCTCATCAGATTTGACTCAAAGAGAGACTATCAGACATATTTGATTTTATAGAGAAACTTGTCTTACCTTATAGGAAATTGGGAACGGAAGGGGGAAAAGAAAGGGAAAGACTAATAGAAGGGAAAACAGAAGTCTTAGGGAAAAGGTGTAAAAAAACGGGGAGGGACTGGAAAGGAGGAGGGCTATTTGAGGGAGGTGGTCACCAAAAGCAAAATACTGGGGAGGAGGAAAAGAGGGAAGGTAAATGAAAACCATAACTTGTGGTAAATAAGATAGTAGGAAATACAGAATTAATCATTTTAACTGTGTATGGGAATGGGATGAACTCTCCCATAAAATGGAAGTGGATAGCAGACTGGATTAAAAGCCAGAATCCTACAATATGTTGTTTACAAGAAACGCATTTAAAGCATAGTGATACAGAGTGAAGGTAAAGGGCTGTAGCAGAATCTATTATGCTTCAGGTGAAATTAAAAAAAAAAAAACCCAACAACATAGGAGTAGCAATCTTGATATCAGATCAAGTAAAACCAAAGATAGATCTTCTTAAAAGAGATAAGGAAGGAAACTATGTTTTACTAAAGGGTGCCACAGGTAATGAAGCAATATCAATACTAAGCATATATGCACCAAATAATATAGCATCCAGATTCCTAAAGGTGAAGTTAAGAGAGATGCAAGAAGAAATAAACAGCAAAACTATACTAGTAGAGGATCTCAACCTTGCTCTCTCAGAACTAAATAAATCGAAACACAAAATAAATAAGAAAGAAGTTAAGGAGGTAAACAGAATGTTAGAAAAATTAGGTATGATAGATCCTTGAAAAAAAAAATTGGATTGGAAAAATTGAATTTGGAAAAAATTGACAGAAAGGAGTTTCCTTTTCTCTTGGTGGCTCATTGAACTTATTCAAAAATTGACCACATATTAGAGCATAAAAACCTCAAAATAAAATGAAGAAAGGCAGAAATAGTAAATATATTTTTTTCAGATAATGATGCACTAAAAATCACATGCAATATAAAGCCAGGAGAAAATAGACCAAAATTAATTGGAAATTAGATAATCTAATCCTAAAGAATGAATGGGTGAAACAACAAATCATAGACACAATCAACAACTTCATCCAAGAGAATGACAATAATGAGACAACATACCAAAATATGTGGGATGAAGCCAAAGTGGTTATTAGGGGAAATTTTATATCTCTATGTGCTTACTTGCATAAAAAAGAGAGAGAAGATCAATGGATTGGACTTACAACTAAAAAAGCTAGAAAAAGAATAAATTAAAAACACTCAGTTAAATATCAAATTTGAAATTCTGAAAATAAAAGGAAAGATTAATAAAATTGAAAATAAGAAAACTATTGAATTAATAAATGAAACTAAGAGTTGGTTTTACGAAAAAGCAACAAAATAGATAAACCTTTAGTTAATTTGATTAGAAAAAGGAAAGAAGAAAATCAAATTGTTAGTCTCAAAAATGAAAAGGGAGAACTCTCTACCAATGAAGAAGAAATTAGAGCAATAATTAGGAGTTATTTTGTCCAACTATATGCCAAAAAATTTGATGATCTAAATAAAATGGAGGAATACCTATAAAAAATATAGATTGCCCAGGTTAACAGAAGAGAAAATAAATTATTTAAATAGTTGTATTTTAGAAAAAGAAATAGGACAAGCTATTGATTAACTCCCTAAGAAAAATTGGAAACTAGTATTGAAGAAATTAAGCATTGACCCACACCTATCACCACATACCAAGATAAGGTCAAAATGGGTTTATGATTTAGATATAAAGAGTGATATTATAAACAAATTAGAAGAACATAGAATAGTTTACCTCTCAGATCTCTGGAGAAGGAAGGAATTTGTGTCCAAAGAA